>APFE030899199.1:44284-60990 GCA_000404065.3 Pinus taeda
TGATTAGTTGAAAACTTTGCCCAAAATGGTTGGCACGATTGCGACTCTGGGACAGAGCGCTAATGGCGCGCCCTTTCATTAGGATTTTCCCCATTGGCGCGGGCATAACACAGGGCACCAGCACTAATGTAAAAAGGGTTGTTTTTTAGGGCAATGAGCAAGAGATGTCTTAAGGGCATATGAAGCTCATGTTGAGAGGTGAATAAGGCAAGTGATTTCATGTCTTGTCACTTCTCACAAGTCCCGAAATGGGTCCTCCAAGATGCGGGAGAGGGGTAACAGGGACGGTGACAAAAGGTGACAAATTATTGTGTAACAATTAGGTTTCAAAATAAATACAACCCAAATTCTATCATTTATTTTGTTACTTACCCTCTATTTTTGTTGGGATGGGTTCCCCTAGGTCAGTTTTCAAGTAAAGATAACACATGTTTTGGTACAGTTTTTGTAAATAATGTAAAGTCTCTATGATTTGTGGATGCAGAGCGCGTAAATGAATAGGATTCAAAGGGGATTAGCCCCTTGTTTTATGTAAAGATTGAGTTGGTTTTGAGATCCACCCATGGTCCACGGACCATGGAATTGCATGAAAAAGGTTATAAATAGGTGTGTCTTAGAGAGTCTAAGACATGCCTTTGGTAATGAAGAGTAGTATAGGGAATTGATAGCGAGAAGAAGAGGGTTAGGTAGAAGAGGAAAGGCTCTGCAGCTGAGTGTGTAGAGGCCAAGGTAGAGTCCATAACTGAGTTTGTGGACCCCTGCAGTTGAGTGTGAAGGGCGGTTTTGAGTCTGTAACCCTAAATTGAAGATCAATAAAGATAGTTTCTGAAGAATTCTTGCGTAATTATTTATATTTTTGTTAATGTTATATGTTGTCGATGATGCGTGTTATTAAATATTGATCAAATGTTATGTGATTCTCCTGAATAAATCTTATTAATGTACACAATGCATGTTTAAGTACTTTCGCGAAGAATCTGATGAATTTTGTTATGTTTACTAATAGCTTAAGTAGATTTGCTTGAACACTAATTTAGGTTTGTTCTTTGATGCATGTAAGTGGATAGATTGACCATTAAAGGTCCGGAAAGGCTGATCGTAGACCTTCGCAAAGGTCTGAACATTGTTTTAACAGATTTAAAGTAGCGTGCCCTAAGAGTTTATCGATCTGCACGAAGGTAGATCTGAGGTGCTACAAGACACCACTACTGCTTTGGGTGAGACTGCATCCTGCACTATGTAGGTTGTTGCCGAAAGGGTCAGTAATGTAGGGTTTTGTTGGTTGGCGTAGCTAACTCCATTCCTGGGTCAGGACCCCCTAAGCCAACAAATGGTTCCATTGCTAGGACCGGATATGCTTGAAAGAGATGTGTGATGTCATATCATTGGAATCTGACCAAGAAAGAAATTGAGAAGTGGTTGGATAAGAAGATTCATGAGTTCACGATGCAAGAAAATAGGAATATGTGCCTTTTAAAGGAAGAGTGGTGGAATAGATATCTGTATAAAGAGATACACAAGATCTTCTTCTGCACCTTCTCCATTGAAATGTAGGAGTGGTTGGCTAAATTAACAGAGACAAGGAAAGTGGAATCTCAATAATCTGATAGTGTGGAATCTAGTGTTAGTGCGATGGTTAGAGGCATTTGAAAACAAGATTGCGCGGGTTGTCGATCACTAGCTCTGTCGAATTATAGGAGGAATTGTTATAGAATTCGCAGTTGATACCTCAGCCAGCTATAACGAAGCGTCGAATACTTTTCAAAGGATGGCGATGTAAGCACTTAAGATCTTTGAATACATGGATTAAAATGTTGTTGTGTGAAAAATAGGTGATGCCACTACCTGAATGTTTGGAGCTACGCGAAGTGGATGACTCTTCAGAAACCATTAAGGATCAAGACTAGAGTATAGTCCATTGGTTGGACCTCCCGTAAGTGACGACGAAGGGGCAGAATGGACTCCGCTGTGAAATTTTTTTCAACTAATCACTTAAAGGTTTCCTCAAGTAAATCATCCATTCGCTCCACCTTTACCTCCACCTCCACCACATACACCTCTGCGCACACCTCCACCTCCACCACCACCATTCAACATGGCAAACACGATGAAGCTACCGATCTTCAAACGCATATGGAGTGAAGATACAGAGCAGTTTTGGTTTGTTGTGAATGTTGTTTGGACAACACAATAGATTACTGATGACAATATAAAGAAGGCACAGTTGTTTACCGCTCTAGAGGATTGTGCACTAACTTGGTATATTACATATTATTATGATAATCCTCTTGCATCGCTAGCGAAGACCATGGCGCTTTAAACAAGGAGTTTAGTAAGCCTAATTCTGACTCATAGTCTATAATTGGATTCAAAGAAATCATGATGAGGGTTGATGAGACACCATGGGAATTAGATCAATGGTTGAAGTGTCAGATTTGAGAAGCTAACATGCAGCTCACAGATAGTCAACATCGAGAATGGTTTATAACTTCGCTTCTTCCCCACCTAAGAATTTCTCTATCACAACAGAAGACAAGAACACAGGAAGAAACCTTGGAAATCATGATGAGGTTACATGCATCACCTATTCAGGATGTGACCTTGGGGTTAGATCAAATCCTCTCTCAATTACAGAGCCTGCACCTAGAATTACAGAGTTTGAATAAAGATAAGGAGACTAAACCAGAAGTGAGCGCAAAAGTCTGATGTTTGAAGTGTAAGGGCCAAGGGCATGATAAATACCATTGTCCCGTATATGCAAATTATATTATAGGATGGCTACCAATTCCCTTGAAGCCAGAAGCCCCAATAAGGCCGAGCGTAGGGGTTGTGCTATGGTGTGCTATTTGTTAGTTTTTCTGACAACATGCAACGGATAACTGCCATTTTCTTCAAAAATTTGTTCAGACACCTGAGAAGTTGTTCTGTAATGTCTACAAAGTGGTGGGCCAAGATGAGTGCTACTATCGCAACTATGAGCTGATGATGGAAAGAACACCTACATACCAAATAAATGCAGAGACCATGCCTCTAGATTAGGGAGTCGTAGGATATCAGGGACTAGGACGAGGCCATGGAGGAGGAGGACCTAGTAGAGTTCACTGTCAGGTTATCTGCTACAATTGCAGACAACCAAGGCACTACGCGCGAGAGTGCCAGAATCAGACACGCCCGTCATGTCAATATTGTAGCCAGTTTGACCATACTATAGAGGAGTGCCCGATGCTAATAGTTAAGCTGCAAGAGAAGAAAGCGCAACCTCATTAGCCTACGCAAAACTTACTGATGATGAGAGTTGAGCCCCGCGAGGAGGATCAAAGTGTGAATATAGTGGTAATATGTGGAATAACGATTGGCGATGACAAAGGTAAACAACCTGAAGAAGACAGATGGGTCTGCGAGGCCCTGGGAAAGGAATCTGGTTTTGATCTAGGGCATGCTAAGGAAAAATTTATGGAAGCCAAGAAGAGCTTTGTTGAGGCCTCCACCTCAAGAAGTCAAGACAAGGTGCAAGAATCCAGCACGCTTATATAGGTTGATCCCTCTATGCTCACTACATTTTTGGAGTCCTGCATAAAAATATTGCATGATAGCAAAGATGTGGAAGGCATGCATGAATTAATAAAAAAATGTGCCAACAAAGAAAAGGTCCCTGATGGACACTGAGTGGTCAGAAATATTGGCAAACATAAGGCACAAATAGGGCATGAGATGAGGCTCACCTCATAGATAGGTGAGTATGAAATGGACCACGTCATATTAGATTTGGGATTCGATGTGAACATATTACCAAAACATACGTGGGAAAGGATGGGGAGACCTACACTGTAGTGGTCTCTGATTCAACTCAAACTGGCGAATCAGTAGATAATCGTCGACGACAGTAATACCTACCCCAAGCTCTTGGGGATTTACTGGGATATTAACATCAATGGAGAAATTAATTTGAATAAAAGGAGAATTTCCTTTGAAAGAAAGTCGTTGCGAATTATAGTGCCAATGGATCTTGTAGAAGGGGCGCGATATACTAACCCAGTCCAGGATTATGATGAAAGTGATGATGAATTGGATCAGATGTACAAAATAATGGTGTGGGATCAAAATTGGATCAATCCAATGATAGATGGATGGATTGCATGGGACGGGAGAGCTCCTGCACCTCTGATTCAGACAGAGAGTTAGAGAATTGGCATAATCACTTGCATGAAGTTTCTAAATTGTGATGTAATATGATGGTGAAGTCGTTGAGTTGTGTTTCATCGAAGCTAAGGAAACTACCCTATTATGACAGGTTAACTAATGTAGATCTTTTCGTGGATGAATTTGAGCATGAAGTCCCTGAGGATCACTACTTCCAAGCATTAGATTTGGCACTGTGCTCTGTGCCTGCATGATGGTGTGGTACACATAAAGATAGCTTTGCTGGATGGCCCGATTACTGAAGAATGATGAGGTTACGGTTTGAGCATCCTAACACTAAACTGACTGAGAAATATAATGGAAGGGATGATCCATGCGGTCACCTAGCAAAGTGGACTAAAGCTTGGGGAACGAAACCGCAGTCGGAGTGGGTATACATCTTCTACCATACTTTGGATACAATTCCCATGAACTATTACCTAGAAATGGAGCTCCGCCATGGCACCGTGGAGTGGGACTTATTAATGGAAGGGTTCTTATTGATATTCAGCTTTGAATATGGCTTCGCAAGAATCAATGAAGTGCTACAATAAATTAAGGCAGTTATCTTCATAATGCCGCATGAACCCATGGACTGGGTCCAACCAGATTGGAGCACCCAGCTACGCCATGCGCTAGAATGCTATAATGTCACTGCGGAAGAGGAAGATGAAGATCCAAGAAACGTTACTATTCCAGAGGTAGAGGGGCATCATGAAGTAGAGGGCACACAAATAAAAAACCAATACATCTCTGCATCATTAAAGACAAACAAAGTAAACATTGGAACTGAAGTAGAATCGAAGTTTGCAAAGATTGGAGATTATTGGAATGATGCTATCATAGATAAAGTTATTGAGTTACTTTGCAAATATCAAAATCTCTTTCCTACTAAGTTTTCAGACTTGAAGGGTATATTTGGTGATCTAGGCGTTATGAAGATCACTCTGAAGCCAGACACGAAGCCTATTAAAGAGAGGTCGTATCACCTTAATCCTAAATACAAGGAAAAGTTTCACCAAGAGTTGGACAAGATGTTGGAGCCAGGCATCATAGAAACTGTTGAGGAATCAGATTGGGTGAGCCCGATGGTAGTCTAGGAGAATAAAAAAAAAGGAGAAATATGGATTTGCGTAGATCTGCAGAAGCTTAACGATGCATGTGTTCATGACCCATTCCCAATGTCATATAGACGAAGTATTACACAATGTTGGAGGACATGAGGTGTATTCCTTCATTGATGGATTTTCAAGGCACCATCATATCAAGATCGCACCAGAAGATAGGAGAAAAATGACCTTCGCTGTGGAGTGGGGATGTTTTCAATACACTATGATGCCATTTGGACTGAAGAATACGCTTGCAATATTCTCCCACATAGTTATAACATCATTTAAGGAGTTTATTCATAAGTTCCTAGAAGTATATTTTGATGACTCGACAGTGTTTGGATTAGTGAAGTGTTATGTAGCAAGCTTGCACCTGATGTTGGATACGTGTTTCAGATACCAAATCATGTTGAATCTGAAGAAATGCATATTCTGCGTTCCCTTTGGGATCTTGTTGGGTCACGTGGTGTGCAAACAAGGATTAATGGTGGACCCTGCCAAGATTGTAGTAATTGTGAATTTGGAGGCCCTGAGGAACGTTAAACGGCTATGCACGACGCTGGGACATAGGGGATAATATAGAAAATGTATCAAATCTTATGCTCAAATGACTGCGCCCATGGAGAAACTGCTGAAGAAGGACGCAACATTATGTTGGGATGAAGAATGTCAGCGTAGCTTAGATATATTGAAAGAGAAAATGGTCACTGTGCCAATCTTGGTATTCCTTGATTGGAAGAAGGAGTTTCACGTAAATGTGGATGCCTCTTGCATTGTGTTGGGTGCAATGTTAGCATAGGTCGTAAAGGGGAAATGGATCATCCTATGGCCTTCGCAAGTAGGAAGTTATCAAAGGCTGAGAAGAACTATTCAATGACTGAGCATGAAGGATTAACCATGGTATACGCATTGCAGACATTCAAGCATTATCTATTAGGAGGGCATTTTAAGATGTACACAGATTATTCTACCTTGAAATGCTTGGTCAATAAGCCTGTCTTGGGGGGAAGATCTGTAGATGGTTTCTTTTATTCTAGGAGTATGACTTTGAATTCGTTGTGAAGCAAGGGAGGTTAAATGCAAGACCCGACCATCTGTTGTAGATCGAAATAGGAGATGAGCCTAATAACTTGGAGGAAGGGTTGCTAGATGCACATCTCTTTGCGATGCGTGTATTATTCACTTCTTGACCACAGGGATGGCACCATAAGGGTATATAATTCAATAAAAAAAGGAATTAGTAGTGCGCACAACATATTTTTCAGTTATTGCGAGACATTTGTATAATATGGGTGCAAATGAAATATTGCGAAGATATGTGCCAAATTTTGAGTCGGGTAGCATTCTCGCTGAAGCTCATGGGGGAGCTACGGGAGGGCATTACACAAGTAAGGTGACTGTACAAAAGATTTTTCGCATAGCTCTATGCTGGAAGGATTCCAATGTGTATTGTAAAGCATATGATGCATGTCAAATAACTGGTAAACCATCACGAAGGGATGAATTACCATTGCATCCTCACGTATCTTTGCATCCATTTGAGAAATGGGCGATTGATTTCGTTGGTCCAATTCAAACCCTAGGAAATAAAATAGCTACATGCTATATCATCACCGCGATGGAATATCTAACCATATGGGTGGAAGAAGAAATGGTTAAAGATTGTATAGGAGCTACGATAGCAAATTTCTTGTTTGAGTATGTCTTGACAAGATTTGGTTGTCCGAAAGTGTTGATGAGTGACAGAGGTACCTGTCGGACGGTATAAATGCAAGATTTACATTAACATTTAATTTATCAATCTGGGTAATTAAACTTAGAGGCGTAGCACAATATATGCCAGAATATGACCTCAGGGATCTGTTAAATAAAAACCAAACTCTTGTAAGAATTTCAAAAGGAGCATCATTCAGGAAAAATAAACAAGACTTTTTAAAGCAATGTAAACACACTCTGGGAATCTACTTCTGGCTCCTCTTCTGGGTTGAGTTGACTCCTCCAGCAAGTCTTCCTCAATTTTCCAGGGGACAAGGGAATGGAGGCCCCATTCAAAAGAAAGCGATTCAAGAAATAAAGAATGTGAAACCTATTAAAACATTATTGTTATGCTGCAAACATGAATTTAAACTAGAAATCACACAACAACTTCATTCCAACTAATCTAAGGAAATAATTGAATGCTTTAAGAAGAATCAAAATAATAATGCACTACTTCTCTTAAAAAAAAATAGTACTTTAGTTGTAAGAGAAATATGCAATAAGAACCAATATATAATTCATGGTGTTTACCCTCATCTTATTAAATAATTCCTTATAATATATGCAACATTTAATTATAATGAAGAATTATGTGAGCATTTTGTCAACAAGATTCACAATATTTCCTTTTGCTGATCCGAGCATCTGCTTGCAAAAGCGCAGGAATAAATGTTTTCCTACAACAGTACAGGAAAAAATGTTTTCCTACAACAATGCAAGAATAAATGTTTTTCTGCAAAAGTGCAGGAATAAATGTTCTTTTACAAAAGTGCAGAAATCTGTCTCATATAATATTCAAAGGAAATTATGAGTATATGTTAATTTAATTTAACCAGAATTCTTGCTCAGCGATTATTTCACCATTGTGTTCTGGAAATAAACTTTGTTATGCAGCAATGAGATCAGGGTAGATCTTTGTAAGAATAAATAAGAGACGCAGTTAAACTTAAATAACCACAACAGTAAAATAAAGTTTCCGGAATGAAATTGAAAATGAAATGACTGAAATAAGAGTTATGAAATGAAATTGTGAAATTATCTAAGATCACACTCACACCAAGCCAACTAAAATGCAGCAAATGGAAGTTAAGAGGTTTGGGGCAACAAACTGGCTAGTGGGCCCAACCATCCAACTAGTTGCCCTTGCAGCAATTTAAATCACAATCTTAGAACATTTTAAAGAAACAAAATTACTTAGAAGTGATTTCCAAATAAACTCATTTCAGAGTAGAAACCAAAATTCATAATTTAATGCGAAGGAAATTCATTTCAGAAGTCTTGTTACATATTCATTAAATAATGCAGCGCTGGCTCCAATTGTCCCCTCCAGGGATCCTCCCACTGGTTTACAACTCCTCCTTCCCTGCACAGAAATATCTAATTCTCTATTCTACAAATGAAATACAATTTACAAACTACAAACTACAAACTGCCATCCTCTCTACCTACATAGCTCCTCTCTTTTATATTGGTTTTTACATGATAGTTGCTTTAGAAAATAACATGGGGATTGAATCCCAACTAATATTCATCAATAGAATATCAGTACAACCATTTAACCATTGAAGGAATGAAGATCTGGCACGAATTTCCCAAGTGTGTCAGTTTTCTACACTTCTGGAAAAATCGGTTTTTTTAACAAAATGCCTCCAAAGAATGCTGTGTATGTCCTGAACCATTACGAATTTCGGAAAACTATTTGGAGGAAATCTAACTTGTTATATTTTCAAAAATAACCTCTCTCAAAAATTTTTGGTTCAGAACCATTGCCTCAGAAATCATGCTGGGAAATGACTGTTTGAAATCTGAGATGCTAAAATTCTGGAAAAAAAATTATTTTTAGAAAACTGCCTCAAAGACCATTATGTAACTTTTAGACCATTACGAATTTTAGAAATCAGTTTGAGGCTTTGTCAATATACTATATTAGGACCAAAACCCATGTTCTATAATTTCTTCATTTACCTTCACGTGCATGGAAAATGAGGCAGAAGTTGGCAGTTTGGAAACTGCTGCAAATTTGGGGCTGAGGCAGTAATTATTGCCTAAACATAAATCCGTACGACCTGGATGTATCTTAGCTTATGTGGAAGTGTCCAAACACGATTTTGAACAAAAAACTATTTCATATTTTCCTATATATGTGTCATTGTATGAAAGCCCCAAATTAGTGCAGGGATGTTGGTGCAGACAGAGCTGGTGCAGGAATGTTGGTGTAGGCACAGCTGGTATAGGAAATGCTACTACAGGAATGTTAACACCTGCCACAAAAGAGCCTGACATTAATGATATTTTCACATTAAATTAACAAAACAAGAATATTTCATAGATCAACAACTATCAGCTCTAAATGCCACTAAATGATAACTTAATAATGCATAAAACGAATAATAATGATGATAGACACTTAGTACAAACATAAAATTATTTAGGTAAATCATGAAAATTTGGACAAAATGGAGACTCAATACTCCCCCATGCTGACCTTCTTGCATGTCCTCATGCAAGCGAAACCATAGGACCATAAAAACATGGAAGAAGGTAAGGGAAATGTTTTAAAGATCAAATTATGATTTCCAACAGAAGTGTTAGCAAAACAAATCTTAGCAAGGAAATATAAAGATATCATGGTATGCCATCATTTAAAGTATTCATCAAGTCTGCAACATTTTTATTACTGTGACAACTAAAACCATGTTACAACACTTATGAAAGTATCAATTGCAGGACTGATATAATTACAACAAGATCAAGTATAGGAAAGCAATGATTTGTACCATAAATAATGGAAAATGAGTATTGCACCTTTATTATAGACATCACATACCTATTATCATGTTGCAATTGAATTTCATGCTTGTCATAGATTTCAGAGCTCTTATTTTTGTCCAGAGTCTTATTAACAATCACGATAAAAATCAAATCTTTGTTGAAAAGGTGGAATTTCAAGAAATTACCATAAGATTCCTTCACCTAATACAACAATCCTGTACCTAGGTCACATAGTGCTTATTTAGAGGTGGCCACAATTAATACACATTATTGTCAATCAATCACCTGGTGAGTAATCATTGCTGAGTAATTCACCACTCTAAATACCATAAAAATTGAGTGAGTTATGATACCAGAAAAAGGGAGATAAAAATATAACAAAACGACACCTTCCTGGACCTATCAACAAATTGAACACTCTAAATTTATTGTCACATAGATGTGAAAGTAAATTTCTCCTTAATCCAGTACAAATAATTACCTTCACAAGGGTACCACATCATTAAAGATTCCTAATTTTTGAAAGATAGAACTCAAAGCATCATGCTCAAAGAATATTAAAACCATTATCCAAGAAATAAAATGGTGAGTTTTAGGGAAAGATAGAGATAACCAAGTAAATTATAGTATGCAATTAACTTTAATACCACAGACATGGCCTTGCTGCACGCAGGTATTTATAACCTTGGTAGGGATGTCTTTTAACCTAGTGAAATGTCTATGTCCCACTTACTAGATATAGATTCAGAGTTATCTTATTTAATTTTAAAAATTAGATGAAGGCCATTGTCCTAGCTTGGTAACCAGTTGATGGCAGTGCCACTCACAAGAAATAACACGGATGAATAGGTCGACTCATGATGAGACCTCCTGTCTTCCAGTTTTTCAGCTAAAAGCCATTACTCTAGCTTGGTGACCAACATCAGTAATGTCATGCATGTTAGGGCTCATGATCATGGTAGGTCAGCTCATCATGAGACCTCCTATCCTCCCCTAAATATTTTATAAATTCTAATTGTGATTAGCCTTAAAGGTTACTTAATAAGTGGGGAGACAAATCTACTCCTTAAGAGTACGGGATGGCATGAAAAGTTTTTAATGACTAATCATTACTCGCTAGTTCCTCTACCTTAAAGACTTATTAAAAATATCCCAGATAATGACTGAAAGATTATTTAAGTTAATAACGTTAGCGTTCTCATGAATAGCTTATTATGATCTTTACAAGAGTGGTCCACCATAGGGGGCTCTCCAATAGTACCTTCTCAGGGAAACTGAAAATATATATCTCATATGACAACTTCTTTAGAGTGGTTAATCATGGTTACTTTTGAAAAATCATGAGGTATTAGAGTGAATCACACTCAACAAGATTTGTCACAGATGCGTGTGTTAAAAACTGATGTGGATTAAAAGTGGTTTCAGTGGCTATGCTTTGAAAGTCAAAACCCCAATTGCATTGTTGTAACAACTTTATCCATGGCATTTCTTTATTCTTCTACCCTACTCTACCCTAAGAAGCAAAAGACTCCCTTTTAAGTATAGGAGGACTTCTAATGCAACCAAGTGTGCAACGAAATGTTGATTATACTCACACTTAGTTTTAAAGAATAAACTTCAAGACATACCAAAGCGTGAGATATCAATTGCTTCAATTAATATGGTACCAAGAGTTTTCGAATGATGAGGAAATAAGGTGGCTTCATGACTAGTTAAAACCAGGATTCAATGAAATCCACATATCTATGATTCTCCAACTGATGCAAGTCTTCCATAGTTTGATAGTCACTCTCCTAGAGGCACAAAGAATCTGGTGAAAGACAAAAGATAAATCCCTCCAATTCAGGCTCAAATATTTGATTTTCAAATTGACAGGAATGCTTGAGAGAGATTCTAAGGTTTCGATCTTCAACAACATTTTGAGAACAAGTTCTAATGAAATATTTCTCCTCTGGTGGGCTTTGAATGATAACTTCCCGAGGTGAATGTTCAGTACTAATGGGGGAAGTTTCCAAATTCATTCCCTTTCCAAACATGGAAGATGTAGTATTTTGTGCAACATGGGAATCAACCGGAAGAATAGGTTCGTTCCAACTGTTGTGCAATCTCATGGTTTAGATTAGGGTTTATGATATGGTTTGGGCTAGGGTTTTGGTTAATGCTTGGACTAAGGCTTGGGTTTCGATTGGGATTAGGTTTTGGACTAGGGATAGGTCTAGGGTATGGATAAGGGTATGGACTAGGGTTAGGGTACAGATTAGGGTTTGAATGAGAGCTAGGGTATGGGTAAGGATAAGAAGTAGGGTCAGGATTAGGATAAGGGGTGGGGTATGGATTTAGGCTAGGGTAAGATTGCACATGCGACTGAGACCATGGGGGAGGATAACTTAATGGTGCATTGGAATGAAATTGTAGTTGTTGTTGGTGCTCATATGATTGAATTTGCATGGGAGATTTCCCTAGAGATAAGGATCCAAATTATTCTTGAGGCCATAGAGATATCTGGCTCGAGGATGAGGGCCAAGGAGAGGGCTAGTACGACCATGAAGTAGGATATTCGATTGGAGGAGGATTAAAAGTTTGCCATGAAATTGCAGGATTATAAACATGTTGAGAAACCTGCTCAGGAAAATAAGCATTATTCCAAGTATCAAATAATAAGGGGTTTTGAGTTATACCTGGTAGTCGATTTGACTCTTTATTTGATTTCCTGAGTACCTTTAGTAATCCTGGTAGTAATGGGCAACGTTCCGTTAGATGATCCTCTTCACAATTTTTGCAAATTTTCAGGCTACTAAGTGGACACTTTCCAAGGAGGTGTTTCTTTCTATAGTTGGCGCAAAAGATAAGCGGTCGGTTTTCATCCTGCTCCCACTCTTCCTACAAATCATCCAATTTCAAAATTAAAGATTTAATGATATCATTTTTATGTTCAATCAAAATATTAATTTTTTCAATTGTTAATTCTTCATTAGATTAATTGTATGTCTTTGTAGCAGCATAAATATTCCTCATTAGATGATTCCTCCAAATACCATTTTCCTATTTGTAGCAAGCCAACTGGTACATTCGTTAGCACATGAATGGTGTATATGTAGGTTGGGGGGTTCTTTTAGCACCTGAAAAACTCAAAAGATCAATTGCAGTAAAAAGAACAAACCAAGAGGGTATACTAGGGAAATCACACTTGCAGAAATTAAATAACCTTTATTGCAAAAAAAATGTAACACATTTTGCAGTAAAAGAAATTGCTCATAAAAACTCAATTGTAGGAAATCAAGAATCACACTTTGCAGAAAGAAAAAACACTCATAAAAACCAAATTTCAGTAAAAGAAACAAATCAGGCATCCCAATTTGCAGTAAATGAAATAACTCATTTGTAGAAAGGAAAACCTTGCTTGTGAGCTCTTTGGGAATGGCATCCAATATGCTTCAGTAAACAAGGGGAATCTCGTTAATCTAGAAATTCAATTTCGAAGGAAGGGAAAAGCATGACAAATCATTGAGGCCTTATCCTACAATGCCTCCCCGGCAATGGCGCCAAAATGTCGAGCGGTATAAATGCAAGATTTACACCAACATTTAATTTATCAATCTAGGTAAGTAAACTTAGAGGCGTAGCACAATATATTCCAGAATATGACCTCGAGGATCTGTTAAATAAAAACCAAACTCTTGCAAGAAATTCAAAAGGAGCATCATTAAGGAAAAATAAGCAAGACTTTTTAAAGCAATGTAAACAGACTCTGGGAATCTACTTTTGGCTCCTCTTCTAGGTTGAGTTGACTCCTACAGTAAGTCTTCCTCAATTGTCCACGGGACAAGGGAATGTAGGCCCCATTCAAAGGAAAGAGATTCAAGAAATAAAGAATGTGAAACCTCTTAAAACATTATTGTTATGTTGCAAACATGAATTTAAACTAGAAATCACACAACAACTTCATTACAACTAATCTAAGGAAATAATTGAATGCTTTAAGAAGAATCAAAATAATAATGCACTACTTCTCTTAAAGAAAATTTAGTACTTTAGTTGTAAGAGAAATATGCAATAAGAACCAATATATAATTCATGTTGTTTACCCTAATCTTATTAAATACTTCCTTATGATATATGCAACATTTTATTATAATGAAGAATTATGTGAGCATTTTGTCAACAAGATTCACAATCTTTCCTTTTGCTAATCCGAGCATCTACTTGCAAAAGTGCAGGAATAAATGTTTTCCTACAACAATGCAGGAAAAATGTTTTCCTACAACAGTGCAAGAATAAATGTTTTTTTGCAAAAGTGCAGGAATAAATGTTTTTTTACAAAAGTGCAGAAATCCGTCTCATATAATATTCAAAGGAAATTATGAGTATATGTTAAGTTAAGTTAACCAAAATTCTTGCTCAGCAATTATTTCACCATTGCATTCTGGAAATAAACTTTGTTATGCAGCAATGAGATCAGGGTAGACCTTTGTAAGAATAAATAAGAGACGCAATTAAAACATTCATTGTTTACTTTAGTTCAACCTTTATGCAAATACATCCAAAAGAATTAATATTAAACTTAAATAACCACAACAGTAAAATAAATCTTTTGGAATGAAATTGAAAATGAAATGACTGAAAGAAGAGCTATGAAATGAAATTGCAAAATTATCTAAGATCACACTCACACCAAGCAAACTAAAATGTAGCAAATGAAAGTTAAGAGGTTTGGGGCAACTGATAGGCTGGTGGGCCCAACCATCCAGCTCGTTCCCCTTGCAGCAATTTAAATCACAATCTTAGAACATTATAGAGAAACAAAATTACTCAGAAGTGATTGCCAAATAAACTCATTTCATAGTAGAAACCAGAATTCAGAATTTCATGCCAAGGAAATTCATTTCAAAAGTCTTGTTATAGATTCGTTAAATAATGTAGTGCTGGCTCCAATGGTCCCCTCTGGGGATCATCCCACTAGTGCGCATCTCCTCCATCCCTGCACAGAAAGATCTAATTCCTTGTTCTGCAAATGAAATACAATTTACAAACTATCAACTGCCATCCTCTCCACTTACGTAGCTCCTCTATTTTATATTGGTTTTTACATGATAATTACTTTAGCAAATAAAATGGGGATTGAATCCCAATTGATATTCATCAATAGAATATCAGTACAACCATTTACCCATTGAAGGAATGAAGATCTGGCACGAATTTCCCAAGTCTGGTCGTTTTCTACACTTCTAGAAAAGTTGGTTTTTTTAACAAAATGCCTCCAACGAATTCTGTGTATCTCCTAAACCATTACGAATTTCGGAAAACTGTTTGGGGAAAATATAGCTTGTTATATTTTCAACTATAACCTCTCTCATAATTTTTTTTTTTAGATCCATTGCCTCAGAAATCGTCCCTGAAAATGACTGTATGAAATCTAAGATTCTAAAATTCTGGAAAAACAAATTATTTTTAAAAACTGCCTCAAAGACCGTTATGTAACTTTTAGACCATTACAAATTTTAGAAATCCGTTTGAGACTTTGTCAATTTGCTATACTGGAACCAAAACCCATGTTCTATAATTTCTTCAGTCGCCTTCACATGCATGGAAAACGAGGCAGAAGTTGGCAATTTGGAAACTGCAGGGAATTTCGGGCTAAGGCATTAATTATTGCCTAAACATAAATCTGTATGACTTGGGTGTATCTTAGCTTATGTGGAAGTGTTCAAACACCATTTTAAACAGAAACCTCTTTCATATTTCCCTATAGATGTGTCAATGTATGAAAGCCCTAAATTAGTGCAGGCATGTTGGTGTAGGCAGAGCTGGTGTAGGAATGTTGGTGTAGGCACAGCTCGTATAGGAACTGCTACTACAAGAATGTTAACACCTGCCAGAAAAGAGCCTAACATTAATGATATTTCCACATTAAATTAACAAAACAAGAAGAGTTCATAGATCAACAACTATGAGCTCTAAATGCCTCTAAATGATAACTTAATAATGCGTAAAACGAATAATAATGATTATAGACACTTAGTACAGCCATAAAATTATTTAGGTAAATCATGAAAATTTGGACAAAATGGAGACTCAATACTCCCCCATGCTGACCTTCTTACATGTCCTCATGCAAGCCAAACCATTGGACCATAAAAACATGGAAGAAGGTAGGGGAAATGTTTTAAAGATCAAATTATGATTTCCAACAAAAGTGTTAGAAAAAAAAATCTTAGCAAGGAAATATAAAGATATCATGGTATGCCATCATTTAAAGTATTCATCAAGTCTGCAACATTTTTATTACTGTGACAACTAAAACCATGTTACAACACTTATGAAAGTATCAATTGTGGGAATGATATAATTACAACTAGATCAAGTATAGGAAAGCAATGCTTTGTACCATAAATTTATGGAAAATGAGTACTGCACCTTTATTATAGACATCACATACCTGTTATCCTGTTGCAATTGAATTTCGTGCTTGTCATAGATTTCAGAGCTCTTATTTATGTCTAGAGTCTTATTAACAATCACGATAAAAATCAAATCTTTGCTGAAAAGGTGGAATTTCAAGAAAATTACCATAAGATTCCTTCACCTAATACAAAGTCTCATAAAAGATAATTAAATTGGTTATTAGGTGACAGATAGCAAATTTCACTAACAATTTAATTTAGATATTAACTTGCTATTAAAAAGTCTCATACTTCTATTTTCTTTAGCCATAATTCTTTGATCCTCTTTGGAAATCTCCCTTGATTTCTTATATTTAAGAGATAGTCCTTTTCATGACTATCTAAATTGGTTAAATTATATAGTATGAGACTTTTTAATAGCAAGTTAATATCTAAATTAAATTGTTAGTGAAATTTGCTATCTGTCGCATATGAACCTTTTTAATAA
>APFE030899199.1:61296-71751 GCA_000404065.3 Pinus taeda
ACTTTAGTTAATATGACTAATAATATATGTTAAATATTAGTATAGATATTCCCTTTTCATGACTAATCTAAATGATCTAGTATATATAATATAACAATAATTAATATTATTTTAGTTAATATTAAATCCTTACAATTTATAATATCCCTAGATATATTAACACATATTCCCATTAAATAGCCTTTACTATTAAATTTATATTGACTTAGTTACAAAAGCCATTAATAATAAGATTAATACTATAACATTATTATAACAATAATATAATATTAATTATTATTAGTTTAGTTAATATTAAATCCTTTCAATTACTAATAGTTATTTTCCCTAGATCTATTATTATATGTTAACATTTCAATCAATATTATTGTAAATATTCCCTAGATGTAGTATTGTTATCTCAAATCTGGTTAACTTTTTACTTCAGATAACACATGATAGGTATTATATTAATATTTGTTTTAGCATAATAATATTATTATAATCAAAAAATTTGAATGGTCAAATCTAGCCATTTCTTGGTCAATTATAGCCGTTTGTCCAGTCTGATCTAATATAGCCATTTTTCAGTCAAACCTAGCCGTTGGAAGATATTATCTCCCTATTTAATATGTAGCCATGATCTAATTCTTCAACTTCTCCTAACGATGAACCACACTCGTTGGTTCGAAACACGTCGACAAATGTATTATCATGTGATTTACGTCGAAAAACGTTTTCTCATAAACTTGATATGGATCACAGAAGCCTCAATTCAACAAGTACAGAAGGAACGTGAAAAGGCATGCCATGATCACCATATCAAGCTTCGCACTTTCAAGATAAACGATATTGTCCTATTATATGATAGTAATTCACTAAATTTCTCGGTAAATTCTAGATGCATTATTTAGGTCCATATATTGTCAAATAAATTACAGATGGAGGCGCAGTTCAGCTCGCAAAGCTGAATGGGGAACCCTTCCTAGGAAGAGTGAATGGGAGTTGATTCAAGTTGTATATAGGGGATCATACACAATGACTATATGCCGGTAGGATAGTCTTAGTGCTCCAGGTAGTTGCAAGGGAGTGCGGAACTATAAACTACACTACTAGTGTTAGAGGAAAACGCAGCAAGCAGGATGCGCAGAGAATGACGGAGATACAACCCATAAAGCTGTGTGCAGGAAACTGCATCATGGAGGAAGGTACCGCACAACACAATAGGAAAGTGACCGTTGGAGTCATTGTTCATGACTTGATGGCCAAAAGATGGTTAAGTGGGGCGGGGTGACAGCATTTAAAGAAAAATATTTGAAGATCTACTGCTAAAAAAACATTAGTTGTCAAAAATTGATAGGAACGATGTGATTTGAATTCAAAAACCCTATAAATTACGCATGCCAGTCCAACAAATAACACTTTGCGCTCTCAAAATTGTTAGTCAAATTTGTTATCTGTCGCCTATGAACCGATCATATTGGGAAGATTTCATTGCAAGCCTCGTGTTTGCTAAGTTGTCTGAGATAAACCAGAAGTTTATTCTAGAAAAAATCATTGCACCAAGTCATGCTGAAACTGTGAGTACTGGCGATGTTGCCTCTGAGACAGTTGCCCCGGAAGTTGTAAGCATGGAAGCTCTGACTCCTGTGCCTATGATGCCAAGGTCACCTAGGCTGAAGCCTTCCCCTACCAGAGAAACCCAACCAACCAAACCAAAGAAGGACAAGCAGAAGAAGTCGATGCTAGTCCACGCCTCCCCAAGAAAGCATACTGAAACACAAAAATAGAAGAAAGACAAGCAGCCAGAAAAAGTAGTAGACTTGGAGGCGGAAGAAGCCCAAGGAATGGAAGGCATTGACATTGAAGTAGTGGAGCCCATAACAAGTCTCCTGAGTATATCCCTCTGCGGAAGTGAAAAGCTAAGGTCACGAAAGACCTGGATTCTCAGAAGTTCACTATATCTATGACCCTGCTACCTGAGCAGGTCTCGTTTGAAGGTCTGCAACTCGCGCAGATCCCGCTGTTAAAAATGGAAGATTGGGACGTCGTAAACCACGCTAGGTTCTCACACTTAGTGACAGAAAAGTACATACGGAGGGTCTACTATGTAGAATCAGGTGTTACTACATTGGAAATGGAGCAATGGATTCGCGGTGTCAAGAATTCAGGATTGAAAATTTTTCTATGGGTGCCACGTTATTACCGCACCCACATTAACACATTTTGTGTGTGCTAGCTACTGACATTGGTGCACGAGGGTTGTCTATGGCTAGGAGGGACTATACCCATTACAGACATGCTTATTCATAGAATCACACACATGCCTTATAAGGGCGTGAACCCAGACAAGGAGTTTGGTGGAAAGACTAGGGAGAAATACCTCGCAGAAAGAATGAAGAGAGATTACGGCCTCATGAAGAAGTCCCGATGGTTTTCAATTATGTCTACAACTGACCCGGAAGTTCAATTGGCCACCCAGATCTTAGCAGGGAAGGTGATGAGGAAATGTCGTGTGGATGAAATTCTGATGACTGTAGTTTCCCTAGTTGCATATGCGTGAAAGGCATACAGTTCAATTATGTAAGATACATCTGCCAGGAATTCCTGGGGAATTTCCATGAAGCCCAAGATGAGACCAAGTCATTTCATTACACCTGGTTATCGTTGTCCATTGTGTTATTTTCATGGGCATTGCCAGAGGATAGCCAATTTCCTCCGCTCGAGGAAGGATTGCTGGAAGTAGCGCAATTCGCTTCCTTATGGGCTACAAAGGATCCTTTGCGGAAGACAGAGATGAAGATATTTTGGGTTCTCATGGAAATGTCTCTCTACATGGCCATCAATCAGCGTCTGAGGTTGTCCCCAACCTTATTCATGCAGTTGTCAGCCTACGCAACATTCAAGGCTCACTTCCACAAGGTATATATCTAGGCGTGGAAGGATCCAGAGCATGAATGGCATGACTTGACCTATTCGTGACAGACACAAATGTGCAGGAGGTTGTATTGAAATGGCCTATAGAGTGGAGCGCCCCATCAGGCTTACAGGCTAGAACAAGCATAGGCATGGGAAGTTCTCCTACGCAAAAAAGAAAGGAGGCGGCTAAGCAAGATGAATGTACACTCATATAGAAGAAAAAGAAGGAATTCGTAGAAAAGGCTTGTGTTGAGAAAGAACACGCTACCAAGGAACAAGTGGAACAAGAACAATGCGAGTCACAAAAAGGTGATAGGCCACCTTCACCAGAGACAGAGGAGGAAGAAACTTTAGGGCAAGGTGGCAGAGGAGATGAGGGGCAGAGCACCCCATTCATTCTGAAGAAAGGTGGCAAGGAGCAGCAGGAAGTTCCAAGGAAGAAGCAAAAATCAAACAAGTCACAGGTTGATCCCATGGTACTAAAAGACGTTGATCTCGATGAGATCAGTGAAAAAATAATGGATACAAAAATTGAAGTGCTACAGCAGTTTGAGCAGCACTACATGAAGACGTTGGGTAGTGTCCAAAAGGATTTGTACGAGTTGTAGATCCAAACAAGAAGAATACAGGTGGGCACCAGAAAAGCGAGCGTGGAGCAAGTGAGCCTGGAACCTAGGACAAGCCAAGCAGCAGAACTGGTAAGGATTCTAGATCTTAGGACTATAGCGTTACCAGATGGGTCTATTCACGCAAAATCTATCGAAGATCACACTATCCTAAGTACAATCAAGAACATGGGACTGAACATAGTGATTCTCTCCAATGAGACCCTCCATGCACTGTAGACAGGTGTGGCAGATGAATTGAGAACTAGGGAGAAACATGCCTTCACCCTTATCATTGAGTACAAAGTGAATAACAAGAATATGTTTGCCGAAAATATGTAGGCATTGAAGGAAAAGTAAGCACTTCAGACGCATAGTTCCAGTCTGCAGTCAACAGTAGAAAAGGCATGCAAGACAGTTCCTGAACTTCACATCCCAGAGGATGCACAACCAAAAGCAAAGATCATAAACCTAGCTGTTGGTGTGCGTGAAGCTAAAGCAGAGGTTGGCATAGTCCAGTTTGAACTCAATTTGAAGATTACAGAGCTCCAGTTAAAGTTGCAACCTACAACAACACTTGAGGTACGGGAGCAGTACAGAGCTGTGGTAAAGGAAAGTATGGCTACATTGGATGCCACAGTCATTGACTGTGCATCATTGTTTGAGCAGGCTATGGAGGTTGTGACCAATATGCAGGAGGATCTGAACCTGCTAACACTGAAAACAGAGGTAAGAGAGTTGTAGTGGCAATATGATGAAGTCAAGGCAATTGCGCGCTCCATAGTACCAGTGCATCGCCTTTGCTAAATTACAGGAGGGAAAGAAACTCCTAGCATAGGTAGAGGAAGCACAGAAGAAGGAGACCTTGCTAAAGGCCAGGTTGTAGCTTTGGTTAGAGGAGGATTATCAAGTCATGACCACTATTCAAGAAAGTCTTAAAGGATTGCAGCAGAAATAACAAACGATGAGGTTGGTTGTAGAAGGACCAACCACGGAAAAATTGGTCAAGGAAGTCAAGTAGGCAGCAACTCAAAGCATTGCCAAAGTCACAGTGATCCAGGTGGAGCTAGGGGATCTTCATAGTAAGATCGCAACGCTAGCCGAGTGACTCAAGGGAGTCACAACCTTTGTGATGGGGGCCTATTGGGATGGGGTCCCTTGGTTTATTTTTTGGGTTAAAATAACCAAGTTTTGGTATAGTTTTTGTAAATAAAGTAAAGTCTCTGCGATTTATGGATGCGGAGCATGTATATGAATAAGACTCAAAGGGGCTTAACCCCTTGCTTTATGTAGAGATTGAGTCGGTTTTGAGATCCACCCATGGTTCGTAAACCATGGCATTGTATGAAAAAGGCTATAAATAGGTGTGTCTTAGAGAGTCTAAGAGATGTCTTTGGTAATGAAGAGTAGTATGATGAAGTGATAGCATGAAGAATTGGGTTAGATAGAAGAGGAAATACTCTGTAGCTAAGTGCGCAGAGTCCTAGGTAAAGTCCACATCTAAGTGCACAGAGGCCTAGGTAAATTCCGCAGCTGAGTGCACGGATCCCTGCAGTTGAGTGCATAGGGAGGTTTTGAGTCTATAACCCTGAATTGAAGATCAATAAAGACATTTTCTGAAGAATTCTTACGTAATTATGTATATTATTGTTAATGTTATATGTTCTCTATGAATAATGTGTTTTATGAAATATTGATCAAATATTGCATGATTCTCTTAAGTAAATCCTATTAATGTATGCAATGCATGTTTAAGTACTTTCGCGAAGACTATGATGAATTCTCCTATGTTTACTAATAACTTAAGTAGATGTTCACGAACACTAATTTAGGGTTGTTCTTTGATGTGCATAAGTGGATAAATTGGATTTTAAAGGTCTGCAAAGGGTTATCGTAGACCTTCACGAAGGTCTGAAGATTGTTTTAACAGAGTCACAGTAATGTGCCCTAAGAGTTTATCGATCTGCGCGAAGGTAGATCTGAGGTGCTAAAAGACATCACTCTAGTCTATGGATGTAGAAACTTGGTTCCAACATCCCCTGATATTGCTTCGGGTGAGAATATAGCCTATGCTATGCAAGTGATTGCCGAAAGGGCCAGTAGTGTAGGGTTTTGTTGGTTGGCGTAGCTAACTTCGAACCTGGGTCAAGACCCCCTAAGCCATAATTTTCAATAATAGGTATTTATGATAGTTATTTCACCCTCCCCATTTGGTGTAAAAAATATTTTTTCTTTCATCTGCCCGTATTTCATGGTGTTGGGATTAATTTCGATAAAATGACCTTGATTTTTGGAACAAATGGTCACAAAAGAATAATTCATTTTTATTTAGAAATTCAAGTCTCTTATTGTCATGACTATTTAAAGATTGAATAGTTCTCTTGGCATCTTCCAATTTTGCATCTGTTTAGTCATAATTATATACAAGGGTTGTTCACAAAGTTGTAGAATTTGTATTAAGAAGTCAAGATTGAGAATAACAGTACAGGGTTGTTCGCAAATTAGTGAAATTTTAATTACATGTATGTGTTTTAATGGATTTTTTGTATATATAATTATTAATTTTCTAATATATAATTGTCATTTTCAAACATTATTTAGATAATATGTTTTTTAAATTTTCAATCTGGTTACAATAACTGATGTTTGGTTCTTTCTTTTCAGTTGTATAGGTAAGTCCATGTTTTAATGGATTTTTAGTATATATAATTATTAAGTTTCTGATATTTACTTGCCATTTTTAATTATTATTTAAATAATAGATGTTTTGAAATTCAATCCCACCGTTAAGTCAACGTTTGTGAAAAACTTTTAGATCTCTATTCCAAAAAATTAATCCCTTACGTTCCAAAATCAATACAACCCAAATTCTATCATTAATTTTGTTACTTACCCTTTATATTCAATGTACACTCTATGTAAATTACGTTTCTACCAACACATGATAAAGTAGTTGTTACTATTTGAATACTAAGGTGGTGACAGTTTGAAAAACTCCACCAAAATATCATTTGTTGGAAGACACCCCATTAAAAATAAAATTCCACTAAAATTGTTTAAATTTTATCGATTACGTTTGTACTAGGAATTGATAAATTAGTTGTTGTTATTCTTGGAATAGTAAGATGTTGTCCGTTTCACAAATTTAGCTGGAACACAATTGAATGGATGTTTGAAGACATATTATTAAAAAGAAAAATAGTCAGATATATTTAAAATATTTAAACGAAAAAGGATATTTTAAAATGAGAATTTAAGAAAACGAATAATAAATTTGAAACTATTTACTTCAAATAAATTTCATTAGCAAGATGGAGATGGAGAAGATACTTTGAGCAATTTTATATGCATAGATGCAGTGCAATTTTTATTGAATGGGTTCCCATAGACATCAACAATCATTGACATCCTATTCATATATATGGTAGCCATGAAGAGGAGAGAGATTTAACATTTGAACTGACTTCAAAAAAAAACTAAAGGGAATTAAAAATACATGTGTGTGTTATATATATAATATATATATATATATATATATATATATATAATATATATAATTATATATATATAGATATATATTAATATAAATAATAGGTTTGAGGAAGGATTTAAATCTGTTTGTGAAATTAGCCAATTTTTTCACTGTATATAAAAAATGTGGGTTATAAAAAAATGAATATACATGTTATGCTCTTACTCTCAACCATAAATAAAATATTTCAATATCCATATCAACTATCATAATCTTATAGTACTTTTATAGATAAATAAAGTAACTAAAAATTTATAAAAAAAATGTTATACTTTTGAGTACAACAAATTGTATAATTCGTATACTTTTTAAAAATATTTCATTACATCACTTAAAAAACTTTTTAAAAATATTTTAGTACATGATTCAAATACTTTTTTTAAATATGCATTATTATAGATCTAATCCAAAAATATTAGATAGTAGAAATAAACCCAGAAATAATATGAAATGCTTCTTTATTGATCAAACCCTTAAGGTAGGGCAACACCATACCTTCACACCTTAAGGAAGAAGAACACTCCACAAGCCATATGCTTGTTCATACAATAATCCTTGACATCTCTCAATGTGGAGTCTCTAGCCTCTATATAGGCCTCATACATACAATACCATGGGTCATTACTATGGTTCCCTCAATACCATCTATCTAATATCCATGGGCCCATTACATTATTACCAACTACTTATGGTCCCTTACATGATACGGGTTAACAACCTTATTTATTACTATGGACGATACCATTATTACATTATTCCTTTGGGTACCTCCCTTTGTACCCCATATTATGCCCCCTAGGTATACTACATTCTACCCCCTTAACATGTTTCGTCCCCGAAACATGGGAAGAACACAAATAATAAGATCTACTCAAAAGAGTAGTCCACTGGTACCATGCTCGTACATCTAGCCATCCAAGAGAAAGGTGAACCCTCGATCTCGCTGGTGCCTCGCTCACTTGAGATGGAAGCTGATCTTGGAATCTCTTCTATGTTGATGTGTAGTAGGTGGATCTTCGCTCCTCTCTATTTGTCATGCGGGGGTTGTTGTCCTTGTGGTTAATTCGTTGCCATCTTGTTGGTTGTTTTCTTGCAAGGTGATGTGGGTGGTGATATGTTGAAGTGTTAACCAACGATGTATATTTTTTTAATTCACCACCTAATGGAGCCTAATGAGTATCTGGTACCTGTTGTTTCTTATCTTTCAATATTACTTCAACCACTGAGTTCCCCTCTGATGTAACATTTTCTGCTTCAACCTCTCCCTATTTTTCTGGTACCTGGTTTGATGTTTGTGTGTGGTTGTCGACCATTAATGGCTCATCATCTAATATGTCAGTCCCTGGAACATCTTCTGCTTTAGCCTCCGTGGACTCTACCTGTTTATTGATGGAAATATCATGTAATGTAATTTTCTTCTTTTTATACTAGAGCTCCAGGAATTTCTTCGGCACATTAATATTGATAGTACCCACAGATTCCATCTAAGGATATCCCAAAACAACATCCATGTTATCCAGATCTGAAGTATAAAAATCACCATGCAACACATACTTATCCATAGAAAGCTTCAAATCCTTATAAACTTGAACATCCTCATCATCAACCTATGTATTTTCAATGTGTTTGGCTGGAACTTGCAATTTTTTTGCCAAATTAACATTGATAAAATTATGCTTGCAGCTAGGATTTATAGACACAATCATCTTCTCCTTCTGAATCGATCCATGAACCTGCAATAAGGATACACCAATAGAAAATAACCCCTTACGTGTCTCATTCTTCTTTTTTCTAGCACAAGACCATTTGTCTAAAAAGACTCTTTCCAATTCTTCATCTAATACTTTGGTCAACTACTTGCGGTCAAGTGAGAACCACCATCTGACAGCTTCATCTTTCATACTAAGCCCCACTGAAACCTTCCAAAGTGTCCCATATGTGAACTTTTGTCTCTATATGAATTCTTCAATAGTAGGGCTATCATCTTTCCCTATAAAATTAAGATCCGCCATGAAGAGTGTTTTGAAAAAATTTCACTTACTTGGCGAAACTTTGAAATGGCCACAATTCCGTCAATATTGCTCAGAATCCCTATTACGACCTGTTTTTAGAAATGGAAGAACCATTCTACATCTTATCATGTGGTAGAAATCCCGATCTAGACACTGGAATTTCCTATTCGCACTGCAATTGTCCCGCCATCACAAAAAATCGCTGAAACATAGTTGATTTTAAATCAACGATATCTCCCTCATCCGGACTCTGATTCGGTTGATTTTTTTTTTAGATTGGATATTTTTTCACAAATAATCTAGATCTGCAATTAGATTTTGTATATTTTTCACCATAACATACAGATCTGCGCTGCAAACTCGTTGCCTCAAAATATGTCTGCAACAGCACTGATTTTTAAATCAGTGAGATCTCCTTTATCCAGACTCTGATTCGACTGATTTTTTTTTTTGATGGAGTATTTTTTCGTCAACAACCCAGATCTGCAATTAGATTTTGCATATTTTGCCCCAAATCATACAAATCTAATCTGCAAATTCATTGCCCCAAAAAATGTCTACAATATCAGTGATTTTTAGATCAGTGATATCTCCTTCATCCAGACTCCGATTTGGCCGATTGTTTTTTGAACTTGGCTAATTTTTCACAAAGAATCCAGATATGGAATTAGATGTTGCAGATTTTGACTCAAAATTTACAGATCTGATCTGCAAACTCGTCGCCCCAGAAAGTTCCTGCAAAAACTTTAAAAAAAAATCTCCACTTTTGCCTAAGAAAGTGCTCTGATACCACTTGTTATAGATCTAATCCAAAAATATAATATAGTAGAAATAAACCCAGAAATAATATGAAATATTTATTTATTGATCAAACCCTTAAGGCAGGGCAACACCATACATTCACTCCTTAAGGAAGGAGAACACTCCACAAGCCATGTGCTTGTTCATACAATAATCCTTGACATCTCTCAATGTGGAGTCTCTAGCCTCTCTATAGGCCTCATACATACAATACCATCGGTCATTACCATGGTTCCCTCAATACCATCTATCGAATACCATGGGCCCATTACATTATTACTAACTACTTGTGGTCCCTTACATGATACGGGTTAACCATGTTATTTATTACTATGGCCCATCCCATTATTACATTATTCCCTTGGGTACCTCCCTTTGTACCCCATATTATCCCCCCTAGGTATACTACATGCATGTCGAATAATTTATTTCAATCTCAACTTCATGCATATGTATATGGAGAGAGCATAAATGACTAATTATTTTAATGTTGATAATAATAAAATATTTCAAGGAGATATGCATTTTATTTAATTATTAATAATAAAATATTCAATCTGACTACTAAATAAAATATTTTAATATGGAGGGTTAATTAATATTGAAA
>APFE030899199.1:81263-98091 GCA_000404065.3 Pinus taeda
CATTCAACTCTCAATAATAAAAAAAATAATACTAAATCCCATGTCTTGAAGTTGAATTCACTTCAAGTGTGTATATAAATGGATGAACCAGAGTCAAAGTTTGGTCATTTTCCAGTGATGCCGAACAAATGTATGTTTGTTTGGATGATTCAAATGTTGAAACTGCACTTGCATATTTGTGGTCTACTCTCCCAAATAGGTTCTTTATATGTAGGGAACTTCAACCTGATATTGGTCGTTGTACATGCTATGTTATGCCAGAACAATGGAACGGGCTCAAAAATGTTTCATTGTATTCATTGTATACTCATGAAGGGATGGAAAGGCATGATCTAAAACTGCTTGTTGCTTGTCACAGGAGAAAAGGTGGTTGGTCAGAATTAATTATTTCCCAAAGTTGCTTTGACATCTTGTCAATCCAAATGAAGGTTACCTTGAAAAGGTGAGAATGAACCTTGTAGAATCATGATATCACATTTGGGATCAGGACAATGCCTTAGGCATACGAGGTACAAAGAAAATCCTTGGAGTTGGAACATGTATGCCTACTGTGACTACATTAACTGGGCATTTTAGGATTATGTAGGTCTTAAACTCAAATAAATAACCTACACAAATAAAAAACATAATGTAGAGACCGAGTGGGATTCCATACAATTGGGAAGAGAACATTTTCAAAGTACACCAACTATTCTCAAAAGTTCCCTATTATAACAAGGAAAACAAATGTTATGAGCTTGACTTTAGAAATAGGGAAATATTGATAAAATGTCATTCGTAAAGATGAGCAGGTAATCTATGTCACTAGGAGGTAATTACTTTGTAGCCAAACACACTGTTTGATGTTATACCAAAATTTATGAAGACAGTTTTTATGACAAATGGTTAAAATAGATGATAGAGTTTTCCTTATTTATTGTGCAATTGAGACATCACATAGCTATAGGTGCCAAGTTTATTTCCATTTTTAGAATTTAGTTTCATGATTCAATGCAAATCCCTAGCATTTTAAAAGAATAAATAGGTCAACTGAAGAGGAGAAAGGTGTTAGCATTCAGAGAAAAGACTTTTAATCTATATTTTTGAGTTCTTTGCTTTCAAAAGATTTAATCAAAGGAATTATTGTTTTAGCATATGGTAGTCTATTTCTTGTGTGAGTGTTATTTCTCATAGTTTTCATAATCTATTCATCTTAACATATTTTAAATTATATGGAACATCAAAGACGCTAAGATGAGGATCAAATTCCCTTAATTCTCTCGACATTGTTATGTTTGGCACTAAGATTATATTATGAACATGTTGTTTGTGGTATCCCTCTGCACTCATTAACCTTTCCCCTATTTTCATGTAATTACGATATGTTCTTTTGTTTATCCTTTAGAATGTTATTCTATGCACTTTGTTATTATCTCAAATATTTTATATATTCAGGTTGAATGTAAAGGTTATCAATTATATCTTTGTAGTCTTCTTTCGTCATCTTCAACTTAATTATTTCTGTCATGGTTGAAAGGTAGCTATTTGGTTAAACTTATGGAGGAATTGTGCTTTACATTTTAAAGCAACAATTTTAACCCTTAGCAACATTTATTCAAACAACCCCACATCCTGATGCCTTGACACAGTTACCTAACCATAAATTATCTATAAGGGACAACATCAAATTGCATCCATTTCTAGGGAACAAAGAAGCGGAATTATTTTTTCTTGGGACAATGGTTGAAACCTTTTCTTGATGGTCAATAAGAAATTGGTAGGATAATATTATTCACCTAGCGATTCCATGAGCCCAAAATTTCACTGGTTCCAAGATGTTAAGTGCCTTTGTTGTTGTTTTAGCTCAAAGTTTAGTTTTATTCATGAAGATGTGTTGATGAAATTGTTCATGTATTCACTGGAAGGATAAGCCCATGAATGATTCATGAATATTATTAATAAGAGACAGTTCTTCCCTCCTTATTTCTTAATCAGAGTGAAGATTTCATTGAGCGTGTTATTTTTCTTTCTATTGAAAAATTCTAGTAATAGCTCCATTAAAGTGATATATGTAGGACAAATGGGTGCGAGATGAATACATACTTGGAAAGATTACGAATACGGATGGATGAACAGCTATTGGCTCGGTCAAAATGAGCAAATACAAGCCTAGTCAACACTAGTCAAACTTGACCTGTCACCCAGAAATCCTTATTAAAAAGGGGCAGTTTTAGGATTTTTTGGAAATTTTCCAGATTTCTTGTAACTAATGGATGGCTTCAACCCGATGAAGTGGGATAACATTAATGATGGGTTTTCAGACTTCTTAGATTATATGGTTATAATTTTTCCTATTTAAAGAGAGGCAATCATAGTTAAGAATGTGTAGAAAAACTTATTATTTTGAGATAATTGAAGAAAGAGCTTTTGTTTCATGATTTCTTCGTGTTTGCTGGAGTGGTTGAGTTTTTGTAGCTTAGTATTTTAGTAGTGTACCAGCAAGGTTGAAGGCCCCCAATACCAAGCTAAGTACACTTTGTTGTATGATGTTCATAATTGTGCATATGCTAGTTTGATTCTCCATGTTTATTATATTCATTTGATGTAAATATTTGTAAATATCTTTAATGTGAATTCATTTTATGGCATGTGTTAAGTGAATATTTCTTCTTTTTAGTGATTATATTGAATGTGGAAGGACAATCAGATCTCTTAGAAAAGAGCCTCTTCTCCATGAGCTAGGACTAAGATTGAACAATATTCACTTCTTTCAAGATTTCTTAGATTAAGTTCTCATGCTTTCATTACATTCTTTTATTCTTACTTAGATATTGGAAATGTCATTATAGAATTGTTAAGGGAGGACAACCAGGTCTCTTTGAAAAGAGCCTCTTCCGTTTTTTTCTAAAATATTCTAATTTCATTGACCAATAATATATGATTTTATGGAATAGACTTAGATATTTTTTCTTAAGTTGTGAAGAGTGATTTATATTTATGATATGTATTTCCATTCTCAGAACTTCTTTCTATATTAGTCCTTTGTGGTTTTCTTCTAAGATTACCAACCTAGATTGATAGTAAAATACATGTCTTAATTTACACAATAAATTGAGCTGACATTTTTGGTGCCTTTGTTAGGGAAGCATATTTTGGGATAAAACTAATTAGGAAGATTATTTGGAAAATATAAAAAAAAAAAAAAAAAAAAAAACATAAAAAAGCATAGATATGATTTTTCATTATGGTCATTTATGCCTAGATATAGAGATGAAAAGGGTAGATACATAAAACAAGACCCCCCAACTACTAAACCATTGGTAGAAGCAGGTCTGCCTCCATTTGAATTAACTACACCAATTGCTGGAAAAACCAAATTTGGAAGAGTTAGAGGAAAAATAACGTTAAGCACAAAGGTTAACTCTTGTTGAAAGAGGAACTTTGTTAGCTTATGAAGTGAAAAGAAGACAAAAACAAACAGAAATACCTTCCATAGGAAAACAAAGAGAAAAAATAAAACCAATTGATCAGCCTATTGTTGAACAAATATATCAACCTATCTTTGAACACATAGAACAAGTTGAATCTCAAATTTCTATTGAAACAATTGAGATTATTGAAAAAGATATGGCAGAAGAAGGGCAAGGATCTACCATCCTCACCGTAGAACAAAGGTTACAATATGAAAAACAACAAAACGGATGACAAAGAAGAAGATAAGAAGAGACAAGAAGATATCGGAAGAGAATATGATCATACAAGAAGACAATATGAAGAAAATGATGAAGCAACTACTTTTGGATTTCCAATTGTAGATACTAGACCAATTCTAGGAGAAGAAGTAAAAATGAAAAATTCCACCTTTAGTTTTACCAAATTTCAATGGAATATCTTCTGAATATCCTGATTCATTCATGTTCAAATTTGATATCTTATGTAGAACTTATGGTTACACCGATGATACACATAAGCTTCGTCTTTTTCCTGCTACTCTTAAAGCAGCTGCATTAAAATGGTTTATGGGATTACGAGAACACTCTATTTCTTCTTGGGAAGAAATGAAGAATTTTTTTCTTAAGAAATATCAAGCCTATTGCAGGCGTAGAGATTCAAAAGAAGATATTTTTAGAATGTCTCAACAAGAAGATGATAGTTTGGAGGAATATTTGGAATGATTCCTTTACAACTTGTAAAAATCCAAACAACATTCTCTAAATCCTGATACCATTAGAACAATTTTTCTTAAAGGAATAAGAGATGAGTATCTTGATATTCTCACTGTGATGGGTAAAGGAGATATTTCACACATACCATTTTATGAAATAGATGAACTATGTCAAAAGTACTCTAGAGGTAGATCCAAAACAGGAAAAAGAGACGTAACTTCTAGAGATTCTAAATCTACAGCAGGAGTGACAAGAGCAGAAATGAGGAGGAGTTTGTTAGAAAACTTTAAAACAGATCTTTTGAGTACCTTAGGAACACAAGTTGATGTATTAAAAGCAAAGAAGAAACAACAAGAATAAGAACAAACAATGTCAATCTTTTGTCCTAAGTATAGGAAAAAGCATCTTTTACGAGAATGTCCTTTGGATAAGATACAAGTTTGTGGACTATGTATAGAAAATCATGATACAAATGATTTTCCAACATTAAAAGAGTTGCAAGAATGTCAATAGAAGAAACTCGAGTATTTTATTATATGGCACCAAAAAGAGCTTGGAAACCACGCTTTGCAAGTACATCTCAACAGTTTCCTCAACAAATTCCCCAAAATTTTCAACATCAGAATTCATGGAGATCGACGAGGAATAGATAACCAAGTAGAAGACTTTCTGTCCAGACTTCATTCTTCTGATGATCTTATACCCGTGTCAGATAACTTCCCTGATGAGCATCTATTTTCTATAACAAGTAAAACCCCATGGTTTGCAAATATAGTTAATTATATATCATTTGGAATATTAGTATCACATATCACTAGCAAGAAGAAAAAGAAAATAATTAGAGACACTACAAGATACACTTTGATTAATGGAGATCTTTTCTATACAGAACCTAATCTTATAATTAGGAAATGTAAGAGAAGATGAAATCATTGATATTTTAAAAGAATGTAATGACAAACCACGTCATAGTCATTTTGTAGGGAAGAGGACAACATATAAGGTCTTAAATCAATGCTACTATTGGTCATCACTATTCAGAGATTCAAAAAATTATGCTAGAAGATGTGATAGCTACCAAAGAGTAGGTAGACCCGTGGTTTCATATGAAATTCCATTGAAGCTGCAAGTACTCATAGAGCCATTTGAGCAATGGGCTCTTGAATTTGTGGGTCCTATCAACCCACCATAAAATGGTAAGAAGTACATCCTAGTATGTATTGACTATGTAACAAAATGGGCAGAGGCAAAATCAATGAGAAAAGCAACAAAAACTACAGTAGTTACCTTTCTTTATCAAGAAATATTTGTAAGATATGGAGTTCCAAGGAAAATTGTCATAGATCAAGGTACACAATTAACCTCCAAGCGTGTTTGAGACCTGATAGAGAAATACAAGATTAACCATAGAAAATCAAATCCATGCCACCCACAGGAAAATGGACAAGTTGAATCAACACACAAAGTACTTGAGAACATTATGACAAAGATAGTGAACATGCATAGAAAAGATTGGTCTGAGAAGCTGAATGAAGCACTATGGGCTTATATGATAACATGGAAAAATACTACTACATTTAGCCCCTATCAGCTTGTTTATGGAAAAGAAGTCTTGTTGCCAATTGAATTTGAGATCCCTACATATAAACTTGCAACAAATTTGGGATTGGACTTGACAAAAGCACAACAACAAAGGATCATGCAATTCAATGAATTAGATGAGATCAGAAACCAAGTTATGGAACATACATCTCTAGTTCAACAACATAAAAAAATGGTATGAAAAATTCATTAAAAACAAAACATTTCATAAAGGAGTCTGGGCACTACTTTTTTACTCTAATTTCAAAGATTTCAAAGAAAAATTTACTACTCATCAGCTTGGGCCATATGAAATAGAAGAAATCTTTGACAATGGAGCAGTAAGGATAAAGACAATTGATGAAGTATCAAATTCTTTTATGGTTAATGGCCATAGACTAAAAGTTTATCATAAGCTTATAAACATAGAAGACTTTTTGAAAATAGTTTCAGAAGATAATGATATAGAAGTATTGGAAAACTAGGGAATATGTCTTCCCTACTTCTAGAAAAATAAAAATAAAAAATTAATAAGTAATAAAAGAGTTTGGTAGTGAAAATCCAGGATATTGGCACAATACAAACTCGAATTCATATCAAAAAAGTAACCTGTTTGGCCAATATGAATTATTTTTCATGTTTTTCTTTCCATTTTTGTTTTTACAGGATCATTCTCCAAAACTTAAAAGACTTGGGGACAAGTATGAATATAAGCAAGGGGGGGAGATTGACAATAAATCAACAAGCCATGCAATGAGTTGACATCAACAAGTATCAGAAGGGACCTGAAACATTCTTATCAACAAGTATGAAAAAGGACCTGAAATAAACATCATCAACAAGTATGAGAAGGGACCTGAAAACATCATCATTAACATATATAGAAGGGACCTAAATCAAATTAATGCCAAAGGGACTGAAGCAACTACAAATATCTATCTACAATCCAGTATCGACAAGAATTCATTTTGAAAAGTCAAGTGATGACAAAAGAGTAATGAGCTATCAAAGGAAAGTACTATAAGCTTAGATTTCTTTTAAAACCTTTGATTTTCATTTTTTTATAGAATTATTAAAACTAATTTAACTTGGATATGCATCCTACTACATTTCATCATAGTCCTACATTAAACCCATATACTCCTTCGCTCATATTATACTTATGTGAACCACATCACCACATAAAAAATTACATTCATTATCCTACCTTGCATTTCATTATAGTCCTACATTAACCGCAGATACTCCTTCATTATCCTTCAATATACACATGAGCATTTTTTATATAAAAAAATTGAGTCTCAAAATGTTTGCCCATAAGGAATTTTTGCTTGCCTACAAAAATAAAAAGGGTTAGAATCATTATAAAAATAATTGATTTAAAATGACCTAAAACTATCGTCATTTTTAAATCAACTACATACAACTACAAACATGCGGAATATGATTACAAACTATAGTGGGCAAACAAAGAAATGAACGAAACTATGATTGAAGAATGAACATAGTAGAACGTGGGTAGTGAAAGTACTATGGTGATAATACAGCCATACAAATTCGTGAATGGAAGAGTGTATAGGAAGCATAGAATGCAGTCAAGACTGTGAAATGTAGGAAACCACGGGAATGTAGGACAGAGTATGAGCTGGGAGCGGTAAAACATTCAAAATACATTCAAACAAACTAAGCTCTATGTCATACTATCTTTCACCATTATAGCATAAATCGAGCTCTGTGTAAGTCTCTCTTCCACCATCATAGCAAAGAACTGAGCTCAGAAGGTGAGAGTAATGTTGTGAATTTACACAACATAAGGAGAAACCCTCATAGAAGAAGAAAATGTGCAGAGAAAACACAAAAATTAAGAGCAGTCTGAGTAAGATAGAGAAGCCAGAATAGAGAGGTTTGCGAAGCCGTAAACAAAGAAGGAAGTGCATAAGAAATAGGCAAGGATATTAAAGAGACCGTGGAGAAATAAGGAAAGATACATTGGTTTCAATGAGGAGATTGAATTTTGATAGTCTCTCTGCGCCAAGTTGATCGTGCTTCCGAAAAAACTCCAAAAATTCTGCAAGAGAAGAGGTAAGAGCTAAATCCCGGATTTCTATCAGCAATTAATGAATTCCAAGGGTATTTAAGCTCGATATTTTGGATAAGATGTGTCATTTTATGAGGGAGAAAGACTTCAGTTGTCGATTTGAAAACTTTGCCACCATTAAACAGATGTTGCCACCTGTGTCATGAATAAATATTCGAAGATGTTCAAAGGAGTTCTAATTAAAATGACATTGTTTAAATGCAGGAAAATGAGTGATTAACTCTAAGACATTCACAAGTATTCTTCTAGTTTAGGTATCCCAGCACAAATTCTCTCATGCATATTTATGAAATTTCTATATTTGAAAAATGCATAGTCCTATTTTTCATATGCACAATGAGCATTTCTAGACAAACAGAGAAGAGATTTTCATAAAAAAACTTGGGAAAACAGATATTGAAGCACAAGTTTAGGAGAAGTAAAACATTGATAAGATGTTTTTTATATCTTTTACACAGTGAGCATATTGTTTTTTGAAGAGAAGGGGACTCATTTTTGCAACAAAACCGAGGAAATTGAAAAGGATTCAAGAAAGAGAATAATTTCTTTTTTTCCAAAGAACTTCAAAGATTAGGTAAGCTTATTTGTCATCATAATTATCCATGTGTTATCTCTCAAAAATTTCTCTAGAGTTGTTTTGAAAGAAATGATAGAGGTAACCACAAACCTACTTTGGAGATTAGCATCTAGCCTTCATAATGCTCAGAGAGGGCTCTCTCTTTATGATTTAACTTTGTTTATTTAATTGATTTTAGGCTAGTTATTTATGCTCTGATTTGGTTTTGATTTTGATTTGGTGGTGGAATCAATGACTTAGATGGATAGAGGGATGTCTTTTACCATTGGGCTATGGGGTCAAGTGTCAAGAATATAGGACTGGATCAAGTTCTAAAGATAGTGTTTACAGGGCAAGGTAGCTGGGTAAACTCAGATCTTAAGGCTGGATGGTGAAGTGGTTTTCAATCGGGGTCAAGGAGCAATTAAGGGTTCCTCAAACCGGATAATGAAGGAAATGGTAGGGATCAATCGAAACTAGGGAGCAATGAAGGATTCCCTACTCTGGATATTAGAAGAAAATATTAAAATGATTAACTGTTCAAGACAAAGTGTAGTTAAACAAATTCTATAATAAATATCCAATTATTTCATTCAATTTATATAACATGCAAGTTTGTGAAACACTTAAGAAAATAACAATTTGACAAAACAAAATACTTCACTGAAGTGGCCCAACACATGAATCATGTAATGCAATTACTTTATTACTCAGACCAGTCTGCTGACTTGAAAAAATTGGTACAATGAACCCTCAGATTATATATCAATACAACTATAGAAATTTCTAGCAATCCACCCTCTATACGTCGAATTGTGAAGTATTTATACAAAAAATTATTACAAAATATCCCAAACAATTTTGAGAATTATTATAGGAAAAAGAAATATCTTCATGCAAGAAGATAGAGACAAATATTCAACAAGTGCAATTTGTCCCTATTTATTAGGCTTTGTTGTCTTATGTTTTGATCTTTTTCTATTTTTTCTCCTTTGCTATTAGTCTTCCACATTGACTGTTCTTTTTACTTTTCCCTTTAACTGATAATCTTTCATCTGATACTCTTTGACTGGGTTGACCTGTTGCTTTTCTTTGAATGTTCAATATCCACTTTTACGTTGCAATTTCACAGTAGATCATTTAACTTTTCCCAAGTCTCTATTTCTAGTAATTTAATATTTACCATTCTTTTGTAGACTTCATTTGCTTCTGTGTATTTTTCAATGGTGGGCTTATTTACAAAAAGGTGTTTTACCTCACGCTGGAGGTAAAATAGGTTCTCAAAAGTTTGGTACAGAACCTTTCCTATAGGCATCCCTTTCATAGAAGAATTATTGGCTTGAGCTCTTGCCACTTCTCTTATTTTCCTGTTATAGTCTTCTTGTGGCATTAATGTGTCATTTATTACCATGGGATTTGGCAGACATTTCTGCCTTAAAGCATCAAACTTAATCATGTACCTACCTATAACTAGCTCCATGGTTTGGCATTTGTCCTCAAGGTTCATCATTAAGTTCCTCTTGATGAGCAATTTCTTCACCTCTAGTATAGTGCCAATTTTGTCATCTATGTCAAGATCTTGCAATTCATATCTATTTTTAGAGTTAAGGAATTGGATAATTCTGGTGGCTTCTTCTCGCATGTCTCCAAGTTCGGCCTTAACTCGCTGAATTGGTTCAGTAGTCTCTTTGACTAAATCATTTTGTTTAAATATGGCCTGTATAGAAGGCGAAATATCATTGACAGGGTCAATGATATTGGCCCATAACTGTTCTTTAGCTTGGGCAAGTAGCTCCTTCAATGATAACTCTTTTTCCAAATTCTTCATCCTCTCAGTCAACCTGTTTGACTTCTGTACTTCATTTTTGTGCATAATTTGGGCCGGCTTTTTCTCATCCTCCAGACTTGTTATTTGTTCCTTGAATTTATTTATTTTTGTGGTATAAATGGGCATGTCCTCCATGGATTTGACCAATTTACTTGCCTCATCACTTGGCTGAGCTACTGTTGTTTTTGAACTTGTTGCTGATGTAGATGTTGTTGTAGCTAGAAGTGCCATAGCAAGTGTAAATGTTGGGACCAATGAAGCTTCCAAGGTTGATGGAACTGTTGTAGACACACTGGGAATGGTTGTGGCAATGACTGTCTCAATTTTGGCTTGTTTCAATTGTATTAAACTGTCCAATTCCTTCTCCATTTCTTTCAATTGATCATTTAGTTGGAGAATAAGGTCCATAATCTCCTCTTGATGGGTTCGGCTTTCTAAGACCTCCTTGGCTTGTGGATGTTCTGAATGAGGCAACTTTAGTTGTTTCTTCAAAGCATAAATATCCTCATTTTTCTTCTTCATTAGTTTCTCTGCTGCCTTGATGTCACTTGGATTATATCCAATATCAATCACCAAGTATTCCAGTGACTTGACTCTGTTGTCCTTGGCCTGTTGTAATGCCCCACTTAAATCTTATCCTACAAATTTTGTTAATGTTTACATTATTTGAAAATATTGAGAAATATTGGTCTAATATAAAATTCATGATTTCCATTATTCAAATTCCCCACTTACCTTCTCAAATTGAATATTAGGTAGGATATGGTCTCCTTCTATTATTTCAAATAATATATGTATTCATCTCACATTCCCCAATGTACCCTCAACTTTACTTGGGAGAAGGCATGGTCCTCTCCATGTAATTACACCTCACATTCCCCAATGTACCCTCACATTTACTTAGGAGAATGCATGGTCCTCTCCAACTCATTATCAATATATATATTCATTTCACATTCCCCAATGTACCCTCACATTTACTAAGGAGAAGACATGGTCCTCTCCATGTAATTACATCTCACATTCCCCAATGTACCTTCACATTTACTTGGGAGAAGACATAGTCCTCTCCATTTAATTATCAATGTATATATTCATCTCACATTCCCAAATGTACTTTTCATATTTACTTGGGATAAGACATGGTCCTTTCCCATTAAATTCCCAATTGTATATTCATGTCACATTTCCAAATGTACTCCTAGCTTTACCATGGAGAAGAGAAGTCAACTGTAAGGATGGATGATAAGTTAATGACATTAATGAGAGGTAGAAGGGAAGGACGGTATAAAAAGGGAAGGGGGAAGGGAGAAAGGGGGATGTTGGGTCTTGCTTATGATTGTGGGGGTTGGTTGTGATTGTTTGGGCTTGTTGTGTTTTTGGAGAAATTAGGAACCTGTGGAGATTTCTTGGGTTGTTGAGAGGAGGGAAGTACTGTTATCTTGGTCTGGATCTTTCATCTTGGACGCACAAACACTACATCTGGTTTGACTTGGGCTCAGAGGGCTAGGGAACCTGTGGAGGTTTCCTGGGCTAGGGATTATTTTCTAGTTGGCTAGGAGGTAAATCCAGTTGGGTCCGTCAAGAGGAGCGTTCAGAAGGAGTAGCAGGACAAAGGCATATCCATCAACCACTAGTATAGGTATTCCCCCATAGACTACTCTTGTAAATTTTATTAGAATGAAATATTCACTTTAAATTATGCTGATTAGAATGAAATGATAGAATTGCATTTGTTTAAAATCCATGTAAGTAAGTTATCACCTCTAATCGCATTTAATTTATGAAGAAAGTAGATCTGCTAGCAAACCCTAGGGTAGGTCTCTTACATATGGTATCAAAGCCTTGGTTCAAAATCTAGACCCAAGGCCCTCTAAACCTACAATTTATACTTTCAACAAGTCTCCACTACTCATTTTTGGGCATGAATGCACTGAGAATCAAACATGGGCTAGTCGTAGTGAATTCCAACTGCCTGTAGCTAGAGCAGCCCATATGAGAAAGCCCATTTTGTATGAATATAATTTAGTACTTAGCTAGTGGTGGAAATCCTACATTTTTTTGAAAACTAACTCCCTTCATTTCACTCACATTGAAAACAATAAGCATAATTTAGTAACTCTTCATTGTAAGTATCTCAGCGGTCATAAGATATCCAAGCTTCCCTAAATATCCAACTGAAATTCCAATGGCATTACCATCTTTCCGTATCAGTCGAACAAGCAATTTGTCCCATCATTTTCTAGCCCTGTCTTGGGCAGCTTGAGACATCTTTATCAAAATCAGGTATAAATATCCGTCTCTTGCTTTCGTTATATTGAAGTTCAAAAAATATTTAACAAAAAGGCTTAATCAAAAGAGTTTCGCCTCAGAACTTACAGGGCCAAGGTCATTCTTTTTCCTCTCCTTTTAGCTTTTCTGAGCTTTCTGCTGTCGCGCCTCTGGCGGGTTTCCTTCTCAATACATCGCAAATTTGGCGTTTCAATTCACGTTAAAGCAGTCGATCCGATGAGTCCATGACCTTAGAGAGTTCCATTAATATCTTATCTTCTACCTCTGGATGCTTGCTCAAAAGCCAAAAGAACCAGCAAAGTGCTCCAAGATAAAGCTTAGAAGGAAAGATTATGCCCAGGAATAAGTTCTGCAATGAGTTATCAAAACTAAAATTCCCTTCCTCTCCCTCAAGCTTAGTTAATCTGGAAAAAAAGAATATCAGTACCCACTTCATTTTCTGCACTGTTGTTATTAGCGAGCTCACTCTTTCTAGACTTCACCATCTGGTTTACAAATTCATGGACTATATTCTTGAGCTCTTTTGTCTCTGTAGAATTCACCATGTTTAGGAATTTCATCAGTTTACAAACAGAAGGAGGGATGATTAGGTTATATGCCCATGCTTCAGTCACTTCATCAAATGCTTAGTCAAAGAAAGCTGCAGGAACTCTGCTCTTCTTTCCAAATACCATGCGAGTTGAACTATCAAACGTAAAGCTATGAAATACGGCCTGAGGATCTATAACCAAATCCTTCTTGTAGGCCTCTTCCAGAACAGGAACAAGCCTTTCTCGAACCAACTTTTGAGTGAAATTTATTCTGTAATCCTGGAAATTGTTGTTGTTCAATACCATATCAATGGCTCGCCTTTGATTTTCATGGGAAAATAACCCATCTCCAAATATATCATAGGCATAGTCAGGAGTAGACCTAGCAAAATTTGGGCATTTGTTCTCAAGAATATACGACAAATTCGGAGGACTAGATGTAATAACATCAAATTTTGCCTTAAAAACATCAGACTTGAAGCTCAGACTCCCATGGATTGTCACTACCCATTCGTAGATATTTTTGAGATTCCACAGCAGTGAAGGCATCATGCCTACTAGAGGCCAATTCAATGGGGAACATTTGTGTTCCAATTAAATATGGATAAATATCTGTGGAGAAAAATGCATAGGATTAGCAGAGGAAATAGAGTAGCCAAGCCGCCAAAATTGATCTCTATTTCCTGAGGGAAAATTAATTGATCCAACACTGGCAAAGTAAAAATGTGACTGGCGTGGAAGAGGCACCCTGCGATCAATTTCATGAGATAATGAGAGGATAGGTTTTGTCTGGAAAATTTTAAATGTGCATTTGTAAGGCAGTGGACAGAGTTTCTGTTTCTTCAATGCAGAGTCTCATGAGTGAAGTCTCTGTAAGACCACCTAAAATCTTGTACTCTTTTTGGTTTTAAATAAATAATAATAATAATAATAATAATAACCTTGTTGAAATAGGTGTTTGGATTTCACACTTGTTAACACCCAGGTTGTTCCCTATGACTCCCAAGGGAATACGGCCGGGGTAACCACTAACCAACCTTTGGATTATAGATCCTAGCCTATCTATAATCAGAGAGGGCCCTCTCTTTAAGTTTCAGTTGTGCTTTGTGAGTATCTTGGGCTAGTTTAAAGTTTCAGTTTCCTGTTTGAGACTTTGGTTGATGAAATTTTGTTGTACGAAGGGCATGAATAGTTCAGAAGGTACTAATCCATTGGGCATATGGAGTCATAAAAATGAGATAGTTCTGGTGCCTTTGATGGAGAAAGTTTTACTGCAAGGGTAGATGGCTATTGTTAATATAATTTCCAATTTAGTGAGTGAAACAATGAGATATGGAGTTACCAACAGTGTGATATGAATTTGAACGACAATCCCTACTTAGTAGCATAAATGAATTACCAAATAGTGACCGTGAGGTATTCAGAGCTTATTGGAGCAATCAAGAATTCCAATTTAAACAGCTGAAAGCTATGAAAACATTTATAGTGAAATTAGATTGAGATCAGGGTGTCTCCATGGACAAATCCCGAGCTATTCTTTTTCTTTCTTTCCTAGAATTCAGACCAACATGTGAGAGGAATGAGTTAAAATAAATAACAGTAAAATTAACAGGGATAGAGAAACACTTATTATATCAAATCATAGCACTAGAATGCTGTAGCATTCAATGGTTCCGATTATAGAAAGCACCAATAAGACTCAGTTCCTGTAAACTCCAAGCTTTATTAATCACATCCTTCTGAAGGTTACAGTCGAGTTCTCAGTTCTTCATAAGAGAAACAACTTACAAAAACAATAATTCCCAACCCCTTGCCAGTGTATGCGAGGGGGTATATATACAATAGGTCTTACAAAATATCTCAATACTGAGTCATTTAATACATTAACTGTGCTCACCAACCTTTACAAATATCATATAGGAAAGTTATTGCTAGTATAAATGTAAAATAAATGGTCTTCAATGTTGTCAGGCCTCTTTTTGACTTTTGGAGGAGGCTGAGTCGGTTGAGCGTTTCTACTTTTAATGCTGACTGATGTGAATGATGTGTGTTTATGCTCTGTCATGCTGAAGCTTTTTCTCGGTCCTGCTACCTGTAGTTGTCTTTGCTGTTCTTGGTGGCTGAATCTTCATGCTGAGGTGGCTCATCCCACCTTTCTGTCATAGTATGTATATCACACTTTCTGAAGGTGATGACTTATGTATTTTGATGACAAAATTCAGATGAAGCCTCTTGTTTATAATAACAATTGTATCATGGAGGCCCACCAATCCTGCGTAGGCAATTGATGCCTCAAAATTGCATCCATGGTCTCATCTGCCTTTGTGTACTTGTAGAAATTTGGAGGCGTTTCAAACAGATGGTTAATCTCATTCATAATAAAGAATAGATTTTCTATTCTGTCATAGAGAATTTGACCAGATGTTGGCCCTGTATCCTGGGAGCTGCTTGATCCTTGGCTGATCTGATTTGCAGCAAATGTGTTCACCCTCTTAGCATAAACTTCATGTGATAGAAGTTTTCCTGCACTGTTGAGTAAGCTGGGGAGACCTTTGCTCTGTAATGCAACAAATTTGTCCATGAACCTGTGTACCTCTGTTTGCATATCTTGGCTCCTCCTGTCCAATGTTTGTACCAGGCTTTTCAGTGTGAGGACCCTCTTGACTAGCTGGATAGTCTCCGTCCTGCTGGTGATCCCAGTTGCTGCCAGCTGAGGGCCTGTCCTGTTATTGAGCACATTGATCAATCTGTTGGCTACCTCAGGCATACTTCCTAGAGATGCCCTTTCTCTATGCACTTCCTTCTGCGCTTTGCCTATGAGCTCCATTTGCTCATGAATGGTCTCAATGTATTGCCATTGGTCCGTTATTGATTGACCAATGTGGGTCCACAAAACTCTTTTGATCTCACCCACCACTTTCTCAAGGGTGAGCTCCTTTTCCAGCTCTTTTATTCTTTCCTTGAGAGCTTTTATTTCTCTCCCTTTCTCAGCCACATTCTGCTTTGATTTATCATATTTTTCATTTAGCTTGGCCAACTCATCCTTGGCTCCATTTAGTTCTATCATCTGGGCCTCTAGGGCCTGGACCTCATTTAACAATTTCTGCATGTCCAAGCTTGGAGCTTGTTCTGTAGAGGCTGCTGCTGTGGAAGGTGCTGCTGCTGCTTCCGTGTGAGGAGGAGTGGTCTTTGGAGGCTCCTTAAGGTTAATAACCCGTGGAGGGGCTTGAGAAGTCTAACCTCCCTCTTTCTGCTGTACGGCTTCCTGTAGTGCAGCCTCAGTGTCCTCCAGCCTCCCTTCTATCTGCACAAGTTGTTTGTGCAGTGCTACCAGCAATGTAGCTATTTCTTGTTCTTGTTTCTGCTGAGCAACCTCATCTGTTTGGGGATGAATGGTTACTGGGAGCTTTAGTTTCTTTCTTAGGGCTTCCAGGTCTACATCCCTCATCTTCAACAGTGATTGTATTGCTTTGGGGTCCTTGGGGTCATGCCCCAGCTCTATAATTATGTCTTCCAAAGACTTGATCCTGTTGTCTTTGGCCAAGGAAGATGCCTTCTCCAACTCTAGTTGGGCAGCTGTATTATTCAGGCTGTTCTCCAGCCTTTTTTCCAACATTGTCTTGTCTGCCAATGTTGCATAGACCATTTCACCCGTTTTCTTATGGAGTTCTATTTGGTCCATCGGGTGAATGTGTTTTGCAAGAACCTCCAGGTTCGTTCTTATGTAATCTGCAGCTGACTGTGGCTGCACCGTGGTGGGCCTGAAATGACTCATGGTCATTTTTCCTTCTGAAATGT
>APFE030899199.1:98605-117615 GCA_000404065.3 Pinus taeda
CAACTGATTGTAGATTTGGAGCTTGAGTGGCTCATTTCTTCTTTTGATATCAGTGAACTGTTGTTTGATGCTCCCCTCTACTTTTCTTTGATGGCTTGAGGAGCTGACCTCTCCTCCAAGATTTCTCTCTGGTTCCTGCTGAAAGGAACTAGCAGATACTTCCATGCTTGGTGGGCCCATTATCGCCAATTGCCCCATAAGAATTTCTTCTTCAGAGAGGGGATTTAATCTTTTCCTTTTCTCCCCTTGATTAGTGGACGTTGTAAGGGGAGTCTCCTGCTCTCTATCTCTCTTCTTTCCTTTTTCCACTTTTTGTGGAGTCTGGAGTACTGAAGTCTCCATTGTCTTCTCTTGCCCTGATGGTATGTTCTGTTGGGCTTGTTGCTCAGTAGGTGCGGGGGCCTTAGCCATTTGTTCTTGCTGCATAGGCTGCCCCTCTTCTTGAGGCTCTTCTTGCTGTTTTTCTTGTTCTTCTTGTTGTTTTTCTTGTTGTTGGTCTACTTGCTGCTCTACCTGATGCTCTACCTATTGTTCTACTTGTTGTTGTGCTCTAGGAGGTGATTGTTCCTGCTCCACCTCCTTGCCCTCACCTTTATTTGTTTCTTGTTGGGCAACTCCGGCTACTTGGTGCTGGGCTGTGGATCATGAGGAAGCTGCTCCAATTTTCCTTTGATTTGCGGAAGAAACCTGCCCAAAAGATCCCAAGTCAGCCTCTTTATCAAGTTTGCTTGTTTCTCTCCTTAGCATTTCTTCTTGACCAATTGCCTCTTCTAAGGTGCCTTCCTTCCAGCTTAGGGCATTGGCGTACTTCTCAACATGGGGCAGTTTCACATGAACATAGCCCCCCAATTTATACTTTATTCTCCTAAGGGAAATGAAGTGATTGGGGTCATAAGGCACCCACTTAAAACTGGTTTGAAGTCTGAGGGTCTCTAGGATCCTATCAGCTTCCTTCCATCCTTCCTCCTTCTTATTGTACAAGAAGGGGCCCAGCTGATTCTTTACCTTCAGTTGCACCTTCTTGTTTTTGCTTTGGAAATGGATAGAGTCAGCATTTCCAAACTGCCTGAAATACTCTAGGGCAAAGAGTCTCATGGGGACATATTTTGGTACCCTATAAGGATTTAGCTCACAGCCATATACTCTGATTACTGTATGGTGTTGGTAAAAGTACCAATCACCAATGCTGTATGCCTTTGAGAGCTAAAGGATTCTCTGCATTTCTTCTGTCAATCTTGGGGGAGGAGCACCCAACAACAAGGTCATAGCTGGATGAATGAATAGATCAATAAATTCACAATAGGTGTATGGTGAATAATGCAGAAGATGACAGACTGCAGTCCAAAACACAACCGACCTAGGGCGTCCCTGGCTATCTAGCTTCTTCAGAGGGACAGGGAAGGCATCGGGCTAATAGAATAAGAATAGATGATAGATGTACCTGGTGTATTTAAACACCTTCTCCCTCTCCAGATTCATAAATTGCTCATGAATCTTATTGGCAATGAAAGTAGCAAAGTCATAATGTATAGAAGGAGGCATCCCTGGGGAGAAGATGGACAGCATTGCTATGATGGTTTCATCCACATCCTTATATGTCCCATAACCCAGGATGTAATTGATCAGATCTACTATCATTTTCCCCAGCTCATTGAGATATGGATATGGTATGGGAAGGGAAGCAGTCATAGATTGATAATCAGGCCGAATAAACAACTGGTTAACCCTGGAAATCTGATCCCTGGACAAGTTTCCCCCTTTTGTTATCAGGTCCTGGAGGGAGAGAGGAGTAAGGGGCTCTGTAGTATGAAAATGCAGCATTTCATTGATAGTCTCAGGGGTGATATGGAATTGTACTGAGCCTGAGGGGCTGAGGACAGCTCTTTGGCCGGGATCATAACTTGACATGCATTTTTTTATCAAGTCTGGTAGCACATTAACTTGAGGGAGGTTGTAGATGAGTATGTGGGAATCCCAAATTCCCAAGGTGTCAGTCCCACTGAGATGCTGAGCCTTGAATTCATTCATCAGCTGAATATTGAACTTAGCTGTCATGGGCATTGAGTCTAACATCTGGTAATCTTTGTCACCTAGGGCTTTCCACTCTAGCTCTCTGTGTGGGGCATTCAGAGGTTGAATATTTAGGACTATTGGTGGCGTCTCCATAGCTAAGTAGTGGTTATGACTTGGTGTTGAACTGGTTTTAGCGGGCAGGAGACCACAGAGGGTTAATTTTTCAGAGGCAACAGGGTAATGAGGTGTGATAATAGGCAGAATGCTTAACAAGAGTAATTTTGATAGTTTGTAGGAGTAGGCAACTCAGTTTCCCTGGTAAATTATGTTGTTTTAGGTTTACAGTCCACGAATGCGCGGGCACAATGGGAATTCGGGGAAGGGTAGATATATATAGGTTCAGCAGGTGAATTTAGACCCTGCAACTGTGGGGAATGCTAGTTTATCTGGGAATTAACGGAAAAAACAGTTTTGTTTCACTCTTATGAGTTCAGTTTAGGAGAAACGTGGACGTAACTTAGCTCTGAAAGGATGCACTGGGTAAATACCTGGTGAATTGCCGGTGATGGTGACAAGTGCAGGTGGGTTGTAGGCGGCAGCGCTCTTCAGGATGATTTCAGCAGGTTGGCGGCAGTGGACGTAATTCTCATGCAGAGGAGAGCCGGTTCTTTCAGTGAGAAAAATGAGAAAAACGCGAAAAAAACGGCTAAATATGGAATTTTGGCTCATTGGCGCGCTTTTTGGATGACGTCAGCATGACGTCATCAGGTGGGGTCAGGGTCGGGTGACGTCAGCATGACGTCATCGGATGACGTGGCAGTCTGTGAGTGGTCCACGGGGATTGCACCGGTGGTGGCCACGTCGGATTTCGGGCGGTTGGTGATGCTGACAGGGCGCCAAGCGGATGTGACGTGGGCAGGTCGTGGGGCTGGCGTGGGCAGGCGGTTTAACAAAGCGGTAAGTGGGTTTTCTCAGAGCGCCCTCTATACGGTCGCGGTTTTGTCAGAGGTTGCTCTGAGAGAGTCTAGGGGGTGACGCGTGGCGGAGGCCTGACGTCACCCTATGACAGTTTCTCGGAGCGTATCCTTCGGACGCTAATGCCCGTCCGATGCGATGTGGGCCGTCGGATGGGAGGGCCCAGATCCGACGGTTGACGAAGCGATAAGGTGCGCGGACGATATTTGAGGCGGGGAGAATTAAATATTATTTTCTTTCGAAAATCGCGCTCGGCGGAAACTTTGGAAAAGTGGGTTTTCCGGGTTGTTTTTAACATATGCGGGTTAATTGGGTTTTGCAAAGGTTTATAGTAAAAAGCGGGTTTAAGGCTATTAACCCGAGCAAATCTCGGATTAATCCCTAGGATTAATTTTTGGCGCTCTGTGGGTTGCACTCAAATTTTTTTTCAGCGCATGAAAACCTTCAAAATCACGGCTAGAGCTATAATGCTTGGGGGCGGGGATACTTGGATCTTTTGGGTTTTTTGCAATTTTTACATAGTAATAGGGGAATAGGGGTATGGGGAGTTAGATAGTAATAAGTTAGTAGTTAATATGAATGAAATAGGTGGATGGGGGCAGGGAAACTGAGTCTGTATGAAATTGACTTAGTCTTTTAGGAAGTAGATCAAAATGAAAAGAATTTTTCACAAGGAATGTAGCTACTAAAGAAGCTAGAGCCAACAAAATACTTGGATCTTCTTTGTGAAGTTGGGTGGAATAGGAATGTTAGTTATGAAGGAGATGGGGAAAACTGGAGGTTAGACATGCTTTATTTGTTGTAACAATGATGTGAACAGAACATCTGCACTGGCATCCTGTTTTTACCTTTCCTTTAGGCCAGTGAAATATTACAAACCATGCTTTCTGCAACCCCATCTACCTACCCACTCTATTTCCTAGCATTTTTTGTTACCCCAAGGAGGGTGCACTTGGATTTTCAAACCCTTTTGTGCCTTTTCTTTATCTTTGGCTTTCTTTTGATTTTTTATCTAAAGCTACCCTTATTGCTTCCAAGGCCCCAGATTAAGCAGTTGGGAACCTTCTTTCACTACCTATCTACTTTACCTGCCAAGATTGAGTTGTTTGGACAGGTTCCTTTCTCTAATCTACAACAAAAGTTGAAACATGGCATGACCCAGCTTAGGCTGTTGGATCACCCATTCAGAAGTAGAGCAGCATTAACCAAACAAGTATATTTCTTCCACAAGAATATGAGATCATTGCATCACCAAAGTAGATCATATTGGCACTTCCCTTGCTAATCATGAAAAATGAAACCTATTGGTATAGGTAGCTAACAGTGGCTCCACTTGGGGATGGTTTTTCTTTGAAATACCAAGAACAGCAGGTCAGAATGAGTTGGCCCTTGACTGATCCTATCAAAAACTTGAAAACTTTCTCTTTGTACTTCAAAACTGGAGATTTTCACCTATGTGGAATTTCTAGAATCTAAAGCCTCTTTTCTGCTTATTTGCAACAATCTTTTGAACTGAACTATTAGTATGCTGAAAGGAAATATATACAACTGATTATGTACATGAGTAAAGACCCTGCTATATGCATGGAAAGTAGTCAAAATAATGTTTCAACATCCTGCCATTGACAGGACCTTCATTTAAGTCAGTTTCATCCAAATGTTTTAGGAAATAGGTGTTGTTTCCTTGTACTGCTTGGATAACAAATGGTCCTCTCCAAAGAGAATCAAACTTTCCATGTTTCCCTTTATCTTCCCTTCTTGAGTCCCACTTGAGGACTTTGTCACCTGTGCTGAAATCTTCAGCTTTAGTCTTTCTATCAAAAGCTTTCTTTAACTTTTCTTGGAGAACTTGTACTTTGCTGTAAACTTGGTCCTTGGTTTGTTGCAAACATATTATCTGATTGACCCTTCTTTGCATGTCATTTGGCTCAGCTTGACTTTCATGAAGCAGTTTCATAACAGGAACCCCTAGTGATGAAGGAAATTTGGCTTCCAATCCATAGACTAACTCATATGGGTTGAAACCAATGGATCTCTTGGTGGTTAGTCTATCTGCCCATAGGGCATTTACAAGTTTCTTATGCCAATTTTTCTTATTTTCTTCCAACACCTTCTTGATGATGTTTATCAAGCTTTTATTTGATGACTCAGCTAGGCCATTTCCTTGAGGGTAGTAGGCAGTGGAATGACCCAAAGTAATATGAAATTTGTGGCAGAAATTCACCATTTTCTTGGATCTGAAGGTAGCAGTGTTGTCTGTTATTATCTTGTTGGGACAATTAAACCTAGACAATATGTTGTTCTCCAAAAAATAAATGATTACTGAATCATTTGCCTTTCTACAAGGGATGGCCTCAATCCATTTGGTGAAGTAGTTTGTGGCCGTGAGGATCCATCTGTGCTGGCCTGAGGATGAGGGATGGATTTCTCCAATGAAATCCAAACCCCATTGCTAAAAAGGTCTTTCTGTTGCAATAGGCCTCAAAGGGAGTGGTAGTAACTTTCTCTTTCCCTCAAATATTTGACACTTATGACATGAAGTGGTGAAACTTTTTACATCAGGGAACAGAGTGGGCCAATAGTAACCAGCCCTTAGTATTTTATCCACAGTGGACTTCTATTACAAATGTCCACCGCAATCACCTGCATGAAATTCCTTTATGACATTGTTAGCCTCATCTTTAATTAAGTAGTTTAGCAATATACCCTCATGGTTTTTCCAAAGCAAATTGCCATCTATGACACAAAATCTTGAGGCTTTTATTTTTAAGAACCTACATTTAGTTCTGGACAATCCTGGGGGAGCACACAGGTTTTGCAATATATAACAGATATCAGAATACCACGGGGATTGTTCAAAGGCTATATTGATCTTTGGAGTCACCAGATCCGGTTCATTGTCCAGTTGGTTGATGTCCAAGGCTTGGAAATTTGTTTTAGACATTAATTTAGCCAAACCTTGCCCTTTTATCAATTTTGTAGGTTTTATTTCAATGTCAAATTCTAAGATGTTGGCAATCCATTTTCCTCTTCTGCCCTCCAAATTCTCTTGAGTGAGTATATCTTTGACAATGGGACTTGGTACATAAGCTATAACATGGGAGTATAGGATGTAGATTCTAAAGTCTTTGATGGCTTTGACCAAGGCATATGCTTGCTTTTCCATGATCTGGTATTTTAGGGGAGCATCTCTGAGAGCTCTACTAAAGAATGCAATAGGTCTCTCATTTCCTTGGTCATCTTTCTGTAATAGGACAGCAACAATAGTATGCTGAGAAGTAAAAGAGAAAATGATAAACTCTTTGTCAAATTGAGGATTTGTTAAGACTGGAGTTTGGGTAAGGGCCAGCTTTATTCCTTCAAAATCTTGATTTGCTTCTATTGTCCATTTTACTTTCGAATCCTTTTTCAGCATGTTATTTAGTAATCTGCTTAATTCAGCCAAATTTGGGATGAATCTCCTGAGGAAGTTAATCTTCCCCAGGAGTGCTTGTAATTCTTTGATGTTTCTTGGGCGGGGCATTTGCAAGATGGCCTGTATTCTGTCTAGGTCAATCCTAATGCCATCCTTTGAGATGATATGACCTAATAACTTCCTTTCTTCTAATCCGAATAGGGATTTCTTGGGATTTAAGGAAATCCCATATTTCCTGCAAGTTGTGAATATTTGCTTTAGATGTTTCAAATGTTCGTGGTCCGACTTTGAGAAAGGTGTGAGGTCATCTAAGTAGATGACAAGGAAATCACGGATTTCTTTGGAAAAGGCAATATCCATTGCCCTTTGAAAGGTAGCTCCTGCATTTTTCAACCCAAAAGGCATTTTGACATATTTGAAGGTTCCCCATGGGGTTGTAAATGCTGTTTTGTCCTGATCATCAGGGTGAACTAGGATCTGGTTGAAGCCTGAGAATCCATCAAGTAAAGAAATTCTTGATGCCCCTACCACTCTTTGCAGGATGTGATCCATCTTGGGCAAGGGGTAATTATCTTTTAGGGATACTTGATTCAAGTTCCTAAGATCAACGCAAAGCCTGATTTCACCAGTTTTCTTTCTTGTAGGGACCAAATTTGAAATCCATTCTGAGAATCTGATTGGTGCTATTATGCCAGCTTTAAACATTTTTTGCACCTCTTTTTCAATTGAGGGGAGAAGCATGGGATTGATCCTCCTCAATTTCTGTTTAAAAGGCTTCTGATTCGGCTTAAGAGGGATTGTATGTTGAATGATGGAGGTATCATAGGATTTCAAATCCTCATAACTCCATGCAAAGACATCTTGGAATTCCTTAAAGAGGTCAATGTATTTAGGCTTTTCATCAGGTGGTAAAGATGCAGACAATTTGATTATTTTAGGCTTTTCAACAGTTCCAATGTTGCATTCTTCAATAGAAGCATTAAGGGGCTGCAATTTTGGCTTTCTAGGGACATCATTTGAGTCAAAAATGTCCTCCAATGGAGCTAGGCCTGTTGGAAGGAAATTGTCTTTCCATTGTATAACTTCAGGTTCAGTATGAGCTAGTTCCTCCGAATGAACTTGTTCAAGTTCTTGTATATTCTCCTGGTCAAAGTTTGTTGGACAAAGCATTTGATTTGCTGTTTTAAGTGAGATATTGGTATGGTGTTGTTCACCTGGTTTTTGTGAATTACTTGCAGTCTTTGTATCAATGTTTAGTCCTGCGAATTCTTGCTGTAGAGTTAAGAAATTGTTTATCTATGTATCATCTTCAAATACCTGCCAATCCTTGACATTGTTTGGGACAGAAGGTCTGTGTTTTACCTCAGCTGCAAAGAAATGATGGGGTTCAAAAGGTAACTTGCAAGTGCTTGCAAATGTGGCCAAACTATGAGCGTGAAGGTTATGGGTTCTAGGAATTTTGGTTATTTGGAATTCAGTGAAGGAATTTAGGATTTCAGCAGCAGTAGATCTATAAGATCTCAGTCTTTTGTCATTAGTGAAAAAGTTTCCTTTTACTTGTTGAATGATTAGGTCTGAGTCTCCTAGGATTGAAACTTTTATGGCCTGTAAGGATTTCACTAGTTTGAGGCCTAGTAAGAGAGCTTCATATTCGGCCATATTGTTGGTGCACCTGAAGTTTAACCTATAGGCTCGGCCTTCTGCATGATTGTTTTGTTTGTTATGTATCCAAACCCCTGCCACTACCCCAAATTTGTTGACTGATCCATCAAATTCAAGAAACCAGAGGACTTCTTGATTTAGGGGAGGATTGTCAGTTGTAGTGGGACTTGGCATCAACAATTTGAGATCTGGGCTTACATTTGGCCTATCTTTCTGAATATTTTTGTTTGTTGACTCCTCAACCAATATTTCTAGATCAGGAGTTTCTTCATTTATATGCTGATCTTGTTTGATTGACTGAATTTCTTCATCATTTGTGGGACCTGTATTGTCATTGAAGAGAATATAGGAGTCTATGTCAGAATGAACAACATATATGGGAAAGTTTTGAGGTTTGTCTTCACTGCTGACCATGTATTTCATAAGTGACTCTCTATATATCCTCTTAGGTTGACCAAAGACTGAGATGGTGGCATATGACATGTCTAATTGTAGGGAACCTTGGAGTTTATCCCCCCATGATCTTGATAACAACATTCCATATTTGGGTGGGATATTAGCCACTACCACATCCATTAGAATTGTTTTGTTTGGGTACTGGACCAGTGACACACAAAGATATTTTATTAAGCCTAAACATTTTACTTGGCTGGATTCAAATGAAAATAGGTCCTTATAAGGTCTTGTAATGTCCAGGTTGAGCCTCTCCATTACTGATTTAGGCATAAGGTTGTGAGAGGCGCCTGAATCAAACATTGCATTATGTAGTATCTTATCATGAACGTGCAAGCTGACATAGAATGGTAAAATCCCTGTGACTGTTGTCTTTCCATCAACCTCTGGGGCGGAAAAGTAATTCTGGGGTGTCATCTAACACATTGACATTATCCTTACTACGAGTTAGTTGAAGAGATTTCTTGATTTGTTGTTTGTAGATGTCATGCTTGGCTAATTCTGAAAGAGGGATAGCTATTTTCAATTTGCCAATTTCAACTTCTAGGTCAAATGGTCTTTCAGTTTGGATCTTGGCATTATGGGTGACAGCCTTTTCCTTGTTTATTAAGTTTTCCTCTTGATTTTTGTCTTGATCAAGAGAATTATCCTTTTTACTCATCTCTTGAGGAGCACTATTTGGATTAGGTTGTAAAGGTGGTGCAGCCATTGGTTTTTGTTTTGAGGGGAGTAATTCAGTTATTTCTTCAACGGTTATGTCATTTGTAACTGAATCAGTTTTGTCCTGTGGTTCTGTAACTATGGCTTTTTTAGGCTGCAGGCTATCTTTTGCTTTTCCAGGCTGTGTAACGTTTATAGTTCTGCTTCTTAGCTTGTATTGCTTGTGAAATTCATAAATAGTTGTGTCATATCCTTGTTTAAAGTCAAATGACTCTCCTGATTTAGTTTGGAAGTGCTTAATGTCATCCTCCTCGTGATATTCATGACTAAGGAAAACTTGCTGCTCATCATTTAGGCCCATTAGGTTAATGTGGGTGTCATCTACTTGCTCATTTGAAGTGGATGCTTCAGTATAGTTTTCCTGGAAAGGAGGCCTGATCTCTGGATCAGAACTGGTCTTGCCAACGTTTGGGTTTTGATTTCTCTTGAAATTTGGGTTCCTGACAGGTTTATTTTGTGGTGCTTCCCATGATGACTTTCTCTCCACAGATTCTACTCTGTCACCCAACCTCTTCATACCAGTGAGTATTGCATCTAATTTCTGGTCAAAGGCTGAGGGTTCCTCTTTGAAGGTGACTCTTTTTTCCAATCTTTCCCTGTTCCTCTTGGCAATTAGGTTAGCCTCAACTATGACAGAAACCTTTTGTGTATCTTCAAGGGTTTCAGGGGCTCTTTCCTTCAATTGATATGCCATGTCAGGGTCAAAACCATCAGGGAATTTGTATAATGCTAAATCAGGGGGAGGTCTTAAATTCTGGGGTATTGCGTTGTATACATTATTGAATCTTGCACAATACTCCAAAACGGTCTCTTAAGGACCTCGTTTGATTGTATCATATTCATCCAGTATGTGCAAGGGATATTTCTTCTTTTCCCATCTATTAGTAAATGCATGGTAAAGCTCATCAGTGGTTGTTATGGTATTAGCAGTGAGTGACCTAAACCAGGTTCTTACATCCCCTGTGAGGCTCTGAACAAAAATTCTCATCCTTACTCTGTCATCATCAATTTCATAGTTTTCAAAGTGATATTGCATCCTCCTAGCATGCTGAATGGCAGTGAAAGGGCAAGTGGAGTCAAAGTATGAGATTTTGGATTGGTAGTCATGAGGTAGAGCTGCAACATTAGCAGGTAACTGCAGGGGTGCATATCTATTGGCCATATTTGCAGGGTTTATAGGATTAATCTGGACAACAGGGACTACTGGGACAGTGGGGGTACTAGGTATGACAGGGACTGCAGTATCGGTCAAGGGAACATGTGAAGTGGATGAAGGTGTAAAAGGAGTACTTTGAGATGTAGATGGTGAACTAGGGGAACCAGGGGTAGACCGGAACAACACCTTGATGGGAGTAAGAACGGGGTTAAGGTGGACTGTCTCAGGGCTTAAGTCAGAAGGATTCTCCTGTTTTTGCTACTTCCTAATGTTTTTATGGACTGTGTTAGGATTTTCAAAAACAGTTGGTGGGTTAGGGTCAGGATTGGACCTTGTATACCGCTGATTCTTCTTGGGAGCCAGCTTCTGAGTTGTTTTTGAGTATTTTTAGAGTTTTCTTGTATCTGTAAGGACTAGATCAGATTTTGAAATAGCTGTGTATGTCCTAAAGTTAGTATGAAGATAGAGTGAAGCAGCTTTTAGGTTAAACTTGTTAATGTAAAACAGAAACAGTTTTGAAGGCTTCCTAGCTAGCTCTCAGGTTTCACTTGTAACTTTTAGGGAATATATAGTATTTGGGAAATCCTGAGGTTGTCCCCAGCGGAGTCGCCATTTATGTTAACACCCAGGTTGTTCCCTATGACTCCCAAGGGAATACGGCCGAGGTAACCACTAACCAACCTTTGGATTATAGATCCTAGCCTATCTATAATGAGAGAGGGCTCTCTCTTTAAGTTTCCGTTGTGCTTTGTGAGTATCTTGGGCTAGTTTAAAGTTTCAGTTTCCTGTTTGAGACTTTGGTTGATGAAATTTTGTTGTAAGAAGGGCATGAATAGTTCAGAAGGTACTAATCCATTGGGCATATGGAGTCATAAAAATGAGATAGTTCTGGTGCCTGTGATGGAGAAAGTTTTACTGCAAGGCTAGATGGCTATTGTTAATATAATTTCCAATTTAGTGAGTGAAACAATGAGATATGGAGTTACCAACAGTGTGACATGAATTTGAATGACAATCCCTACTTATTAGCATAAATGAATTACCAAATAGTGACCGTGAGGTATTCAGAGCTTATTGGAGAAATCAAGAAATCCAATTTAAACAGCTGAAAGATATGAAAACATTTATAGTGAAATTAGATTGAGATCAGGGTGTCTCCATGGACAAATCCCGAGCTATTCTTTTTCTTTCTTTCCTAGATTTCAAACCAACGTGTGAGAGGAATGAGTTAAAATAAATAACAGTAAAATTAGCAGGGATAGAGAAACACTTATTATATCAAATCATAGCACTAGAATCCTGTAGCATTCAATGGTTCCAATCACAACAAGCACCAGTAAGACTCAGTTCCTGTAAACTCCAAGCTTTATTAATCACATCCTTCTGAAGGTTACAGCCGAGTTCTCAATTCTTCATAAGAGAAACAACTTAAGAAAACAATAATTCCCAACCCCTTGGCAGTGTATGCGAGGGGGTATATATACAATTGGTCTTACAAAATATCTCAATACTGAGTCATTTAATACATTAACTGTGCTCACCAACCTTTACAAATATCAGATAGGAAAGTTATTGCTAGTATAAATGTAAAATAAATGGTCTTCAATGTTGTCAGGCCTCTTTTTGACTTTTGGAGGAGGCTGAGTCGGTTGAGCGTTTCTCCTTTTAATGCTGACTGATGTGAATGATGTGTCTTTATGCTCTGTCATGCTGAAGCTTTTTCTTGGTCCTGCTACCTGTAGTTGTCTTTGCTGTTCTTGGTGGCTGAATCTTCATGCTGAGGTGGCTCATCCCACCTTTCTGTCATAGTATGTATATCACACTTTTTGAAGGTGATGACTTATGTATTTTGATGACAAAATTCAGATGAAGCCTCTTGTTTATAATAACAATTGTATCATGGAGGCCCACCAATCCTGCGTAGGCAATTGATGCCTCAAAATTGCATCCATGGTCTCATCTGCCTTTGTGTACTTGTAGAAATTTGGAGGCGTTTCAAACAGAAGGTTAATCTCATTCATAATAAAGAATAGATTTTCTATTATGTCATAGAGACTTTGACCAGATGTTGGCCCTGTATCCTGGGAGCTGCTTGATCCTTGGCTGATCTGATTTGCAGCAAATGTGTTCACCCTCTTAGCATAAACTTCATTTGGTAGAAGTTTTCCTACACTGTTGAGTAAGCTGGGGAGACCTCTGCTCTGTAATGCAGCAAATTTGTCCATGAACCTGTGTACCTCTGTTTGCATATCTTGGCTCCTCCTGTCCAATGTCTGTACCAGGCTTTTCAGTGTGAGGAACCTCTTGACTAGCTGGATAGTCTCCGTCCTGCTGGTGATCCCAATTGCTGCAAGCTGAGGGCCTGTCCTGTTATTGAGCACATTGATCAATCTATTAGCTACCTCAGGCATACTGCCTAGAGATTCCCTTGCTCTATGCACTTCCTTCTGCGCTTTGCCTATGAGCTCCATTTGCTCATGAATGGTCTCAATGTATTGCCATTGGTCCGTTATTGATTGACCAATGTGGGTCCACAAAACTCTTCTGATCTCACCCACCAATTTGTCAAGGGTGAGCTCCTTTTCCAGCTCTTTTATTCTTTCCTTGAGAGCTTTTATTTCTCTCCCTTTCTCAGCCACATTCTGCTTTGATTTATCATATTTTTCATTTAGCTTGGCCAACTCATCCTTGGCTCCATTTAGTTCTGTCATCTGGGCCTCTAGGGCCTGGACCTCATTTAACAATTTCTGCATGTCCAAGCTTGGAGCTTGTTCTGTAGAGGCTGCTGCTGTGGAAGGTGCTGCTGCTGCTTCCGTGTGAGGAGGAGTGGTCTTTGGAGGCTCCTCAAGGTTAATAACCTGTGGAGGGGCTTGAGAAGTCTGACCTCCCTCTTTCTGCTGTAGGGCTGCCTGTAGTGCAGCCTCAGTGTCCTCCAGCCTCCCTTCTGTCTGCACAAGTTGTTTGTGTAGTGCTACCAGCAATGTAGCTATTTCTTGTTCTTGTTTCTGCTGAGAAACCTCATTTGTTTGGGGATGAATGGTTGCTGGGAGCTTTAGTTTCTTTCTTAGGGCTGCCAGGTCTGCATCCCTCATCTTCAACAGTGATTGTGTTGCTTTGGGGTCCTTGGGGTCATGCCCCAGCTCTATAATTATGTCTTCCAAAGACTTGATCCTGTTGTCTTTGGCCAAGGAAGATGCCTTCTCCAACTCTAGTTGGGCAACTGTATTATTCAGGCTGTTCTCCAGCCTTTTTTCCAACATTGTCTTGTCTGCCAATGTTGCATAGACCATTTCACCCGTTTGCTTATGGAGTTCTATTTGGTCCATCGGGTGAATGTCTTTTGCAAGAACCTCCAGGTTCGTTCTTATGTAATCCGCAGCTGACTGTGGCTGCACCGTGGTGGGCCTGAAATGACTCATGGTCATTTTTCCTTCTGAAATGTGATTGGCTGCCATGTGCCTCTGCTGATTTGTGGGGGGCATCTTCAACAACTAATTGTAGATTTGGAGCCTGAGTGGCTCATTTCTTCTTTTGATATCAGTGAACTGTTGTTTGATGCTCCCCTCTGCTTTTCTTTGATGGCTTGAGGAGCTGACCTCTCCTCCAAGATTTCTCTCTGGTTCCTGCTGAAAGGAACTAGAAGATACTTCCATGCTTGGTGGACCCATTATCACCGATTGCCCCATAAACATTTCTTCTTCAGAGAGGGGATTTAATCTTTGCCTTTTCTCCCCTTGATTAGTGGACATTGTAAGGGGAGTCTCCTGCTCTCTGTCACTCTTCTTTCCTTTTTTCACTTTTTGTGGAGTCTAGAGTACTGAAGTCTCCATTGTCTTCTCTTGCCCTGATGGTATGTTCTGTTGGGCTTGTTGCTTAGTAGGTGTTGGTGCCTCAGCCATTTGTTCTTGCTGCATAGGTTGCCCCTCTTCTTGAGGCTCTTCTTGTTGTTTTTCTTGTTCTTCTTGTTGTTTTTCTTGTTGCTGGTCTACTTGCTGCTCTACCTACTGCTCTACCTGTTGTTCTACTTGTTGCTGTGCTCTAGGAGGTGATTGTTCCTGCTCCACCTCCTTGCCCTTGCCTTTATTTGTTTCTTGTTGGCCAACTCTGGCTACTTGGTGCTGGGCTGTGGATGATGAGGCAGCTGCTCCAATTTGCCTTTGATCTGTTGAAGAAACCTGCCCACAACCTTCCAAGTCAGCCTCTTTCTCAAGTTTGCTTGTTTCTCTCCTTAGCATTTCTTCTTGACCAATTGCCTCTTCTAAGGTGCCTTCTTTCCAGCTTAGGGCATTGGCGTACTTCTCAACATGGGGCAGTTTCACATGAACATAGCCCCCCAATTTATACTTTATTCTCCTAAGGGAAATGAAGTGATTGGGGTCATAAGGCACCCACTTAAAACTGGTTTGAAGTCTGAGGGTCTCTAGGATCCTATCAGCTTCCTTCCATCATTCCTCCTTCTTATTGTACAAGAAGGGGCCCAGCTGATTCTTTACCTTCAGTTGCACCTTCTTGTTTTTGCTTTGGAAATGGACAGAGTCAGCATTTCCAAACTGCCTGAAATACTCTAGGGCAAAGAGTCTCATGGGGACATATTTTGGCAGCCTATAAGGATTTAGCTCACAGCCATATACTCTTATTGCTGTATGGTGTTGGTAAAAGTACCAATCACCAATGTTGTATGCCTTTGAGAGCTGAAGGATTCTCTGCATCTCTTCTGTCAATCTTGGGGGAGGGGCACCCAACAACAAGGTCATAGCTGGATGAATGAATAGATCAATAAATTCACAATAGGTGTATGGTGAATAATGCAGAAGATGACAGACTGCAGTCCAAAACACAACCGACCTAGGGCGTCCCTGGCTATCTAGCTTCTTCAGAGGGACAGGGAAGGCATCAGGCTGATAGAATAAGAATAGATGATAGATGTACTTGGTGTATTTAAACACCTTCTCCCTCTCCAGATTCATAAATTGCTCATGAATCTTATTGGCAATGAAAGTTGCAAAGTCATAATGTACAGCAGGAGGCATCCTTGGGGAGAAAATGGACAGCATTGCTATTATGGTTTCATCCACATCCTCATATGTCCCATAACCCAGGATGTAACTGATCAAATCTACCATCATTTTCCCCAGCTCATTGAGATATGAATATGGTATGGGAAGGGAAGCAGTCATAGATTGATAGTTAAGCCGAATGAACAACTGGTTAACCCTGGAAATTTGATCCCTGGACAATTTGCCCCCTTTTGTTATCAGGTCCTGGAGGGAGAGAGGAGTAATGGACTCTGTAGTATGAAAGTGCAGCATTTCATTGATAGTCTCAAGGGTGATTTGAAATAGTACTGAGCCTGAGGGGCTGAGGACAACTCTTTGGCCGGGATCATAACTTGACATGCATTGCTTTATCAAGTCTGGTAGCACATTAACTTGAGGGAGGTTGTAAATTAGTATGTGGGAATCCCAAATTCCCAAGGTGTCAGTCCCACTGAGATGCTGGGCCTTGAATTCATTCATCAGCTGAATATTGAACTTAGCTGTCATGGGCATGGAGTCTAACATCTGGTAATCTTTATCACCTAGGGCTTTCCATTCTAGCTCTCTGTGTGGGGCATTCAGAGGTTGAATATTTAGGACTATTGGTGGCGTCTCCATGGCTAAGTAGTGGTTATGACTTGGTGCTGAACTGGTTTTAGCGGGCAGGATATCATAGAGGGTTAATTTTGCAAAGGCAAAAGGGTAATGAGGTGTGGTAATAGTGCAGAATGCTTAACAAGAGTAATTTTGATAGTTTGCAGGAGTAGGCAACTCAACTTTCCTGGTGAATTATGCTGTTTTAGGTTTACAGTCCACGAATGTGCGAACACAACGGGAATTTGGGGAAGGGTAGATATGTATAGGTTCAGCAGGTGAAATTAGACCCTGCAACTGTGGGGAATGCTAGTTTATCTGGGAATTTAACGGTAAAAATAGGTTTGTTTCACTCTTGTGTGTTCAATTTTGGAGAAACATGGACGTAACTTAGCTCTGAAAGGATGCACGGGGTAAATACCTAGTGAATTGCCAGTAATGGTGACAAGTGCAGGTGGGTTGTAGGCGGCAGTGCTCTTCAGGACGATTTCAGCAGGTTGGCGGCAGTGGACGTAATTCTCATGCAGAGGAGAGCAAGGGTTCTTTCAGTGAGAAAAATGAGAAAAACGCAAAAAAACGGCTAAATATGGACTTATGGCTCATTGGCGCACTTTTTGGATGACGTCAGCTTGACGTCATCAGGTGGGGTCAGGGTCGGGTGACGTCAGCATGACGTCATCAGGTGATGTGGCAGTCTGCGAGTGGTCCACGGGGATTGCACAGGTGGCGGCCACGTAGGAGCTCGGGCGGTCAGGGATGCTGAGAGGGTGCCAAGCGGACGTGACGTGGGCAGGTCATGGCGATGGCGTGGGCAGGCGGTTTTAACAGAGTGGTATGAGGGTTTTCTCGGAGCGCCCTCAATACGGTCGTGGTTTTGTTAGAGGGCACTCTGAGAATGTCTAGGGGGTGACGCGTGGCGGAGGTGTGATGTCACCCTCTGACAGTTTCTCGGAGCGTATCCTTCGAACGTGGATGCCCGTTCGATGCGATGTGGGTCGTCGGATGGGAGGGCCCAAATCCGACGGTTGACGGAGCGACAAGGTGCGCGGGCGATATTCGAGGCGGGGATAGTTAAATATTATTTTCTTTCGAAAATCGCGCTCGGCGAAAACTTTGGAAAAGTGGGTTTTCCGGGTTGTTTCGGCATTTGCGGGTTAAAAGGGTTTTACAAAGGTTTATTAACAAAGCAGGCTTAAGGTTATTAACCCGAGAAAATCTCGGATTAACTCCGGGATTAATTTCTTTGGCGCATTTTGGGTTGCGCTCAAATGTTTTAGCACTCGAAGACCGTCAAAAATCATACCTAGAGCTATAATGCTCGGGGCGGGGATACTTAGATTTTTTGGGTTTTTTGCAAATTTTTACATAGTAATAGGGGAATAGGGGTATGGGGAGTTAGATAGTAATAAGTTAGTAGTTAATATGAATGAAAGACGTGGATGGGGGGGAATACTGAGTCTGTATGAAATTGACTTAGTCTTTTTAGGAAGTAGATCAAAATGAAAAGAATTTTGCACAAGGAATGTTGTTATTAAAGAAACTAGAGCCAACAAAATACTTGGATCTTCTTTGTGAAGTTGGGTGGCATAGGAATGTTAGTCATGCAGGAGATGGGGAAAACTGGAAGTTAGACATGCTTCATTAAGTTGTTGTAACACTGCTATGAATAGAACATCTGCACTGGCATCCTGTTTTTGCCTTTCCTTTAGGTCAATGAAATATCACAAACCATGTTTTTCGCAACCCCAGCTACCTACCCACTCTATTGCCTAGCATTTTTTGTTACTCCAAGGAGGGTGCACTTAGATTTGCAAACCCTTTTGTGCCTTTTCTTTATCTTTGGCTTTATTTTGATTTTCTATCTAAAGCTACCCTTATTGCTTCCAAGGCCCCATATTAAGCAGTTGGGAACCTTCTTTCACTACCTATCTACTTTACCTACCAAGATTGAGCTGTTTGGACAGGTTTCTTTCTCTAATCTACAACAAAAATTGAAACATGGCATGACCCAGCGTAGGCTGTTGGATCACCCTTCTAGAAGTAGGGCAGCACTAACCAAACAAGTATTTTTCTTCCACAATAATATGAGATCTTTGCATCACCAAAGTAGATCATATTGGCACTTCCCTTGCCAATCATGAAAAATGAAACCTATTGGTATAGGTAGCTAACAGGAGGTAGAGGTAACAATGGAGGAAATAGGAATGGAGACAATTCATTTGGATTTCCCATAGTCGATGATGACTCCCGAGCCACAATGAAAAACATTTCGCCATTCGTCCTTCCAAATTTTCATGGGTTAAGAAATGAGGACCCTGAGACATTTCTATTTTAGTTTGAGGTCGTATGTCGAACTTATGATTATCTGGAAGACGCTCAAAAACTCAAACTGTTCCCTTCAACATTGAAAGGGGTAGCCTTGAAATGGTTCATGGGATTACTCACTCAATCCATTAATACTTGGAATGATATGAAACAAACATTTTTGGATAGGTACGTGGACTATTGTATGCCCACCAATCACAAAGATGAGGTATTCAAGATGATGCAAAAGGAAGATGAAAATTTGGAGGGTTTACTTGAAAGATTCCAATAAACCTGAAAAGAGAAAAAATGAGTAACTTAGATGATGAAACTTTGAAAGCCCTTCTATTAAAAGCCATTAGAGATAAATGGATAGATATTTTGAACATGATGGGAAAAGGAGACATATCTCAACTTCCACTTCATGATATAGCAGAGCTATGTGTTCATCTCTCACGGGGGAAATCTAAAACTCAAAAAGGGCCTAGAGATCCTTCTCTCCTCAGAGCAAAAAAATCTGCAACTGGATCAGTACGTAGGGTTGAGATAGGCAATATGCTTGATGAATTCAAAACTGGTATCTTAGGAAGTCTTAGTGAGCAACTAGACACTCTTAAGATCCATAATAAACAACAAGCAGAAGCTGAAGCTTTAGCTATCTTTTGCCCAAAGTGTAGAAAGA
>APFE030899206.1:0-26994 GCA_000404065.3 Pinus taeda
AGGTTTTTTCTTTCGAATCATCCAAGAATTTTTCATTTGTGTAATGTAAAGGAGGTTTCCCCCTTGAAGAGGTTGAATTCTAAGGCGTTGATCTATCTTTTCTATGTTTTTGTGAGCTGGTTTCGTAACATTATGTTTGATGTTTCTATATGTTGTCATGATTATGTTATACATGTATCACGCTGATTTGTTGATCTTGCAGACTTACAATCAAAATAATACTTACAATTAACAAGACTTTTAACCATGGATATTACCAACCATACCATACCATACCATGGGTCATCAATACCACATGCCCAAAATCCATTCACATTTCACAATCAAAATATTTTATAAATATTTTTTTTTTAATTCTATTATATTTTTGGGCCAAGAGACACTCTCCACCCCAATATGGAATAGTTGTTGTAATGTCTAGTTATATTATGTTATCTAAACATTTTGACCAGGTCAAATTACATAAAAATAAAAAATGTAATTATTAATTAAACCATTTTGACTTAGTAAAATTATATAAAAGTAAAAATTAAACTAAAAAAATAAATTTAATAAATAAACCAACCTAGATCCATCTGAACTACGAATCTATAAAGCTCCGTCAAGGATCAAATCTATCAAGGTGCAAACCTTTATTCAATTTTTGCACTAAGAAAAGAGGTTTTCACCTTGAAATATTTGATTTGTAACATGTACATCCCTTCTAATACTACTCATATGGAGAAATTAAAACTTAGTAAAATAAAAAAATTTATTTATTCCTTATTTATTGCTTTATTGCTTAATCAACCATAAATGTCTATAAATTGAATTCCACCGTGATAAACATCAATAGGAGTCTAGTATTTAGGTTATCTGTAAAGTTTCCAAAAATATATAATTGATTAAATTTTCCTCATTAATTTTTAGGTTTTAATATGCCTCACACCAAACAAATCTATAGGTCTATGGTTTGTGCATATTTAATGATTGGCATTCACAATTATTACCTATAATGTGTATATGTTATAATTGTTTTGGCAACAAATATTAATCTAACCCATACCAACACACCATGTCGATCTATAGATCATTGACACGCTGTGAGGAGTACCTACTATATTAATGACGATCCATCGCAATCTCGTTGCTAGGGTTGCTTGCCCTAATATGGGCCATATATATCGAAGGAGTGAATCTAACAGTGGAGGTTGTTCTGGGATGGTTGAGGTAACTCACTGCCTCCCTAGCCCCGACCGAAATTCCCCATTCTCATCGAAACCGCTTGGAGATATGCAACCTATCTCCTATAGGATTTTGATAATGCTTGAGAATTGTTCGGCACATGTACAAAATTTTTCTCTCTGAGTTTTTCTAAGCTAGGACCATCAACACCATAACTTGTTTAGCAGGTCTTTTTTTTATATCCCTTTCTCACTATACATTGGTGATTGTAGGCTCAGCGCCCAACATCCATGAGAGGTTGTTCAGTAGTCTTGGTTGGTCTTGGGGCACAGGTACTCACAATAGAGTTCTTCGATTATCCTTATTGAAGATTTCAACGATTTTTATCAGCGTCCTTACCTATTCTCCTACAGGTTTTTCCTACACCGCTACACCAAGGCTAGCTACCCTTGATAGGTGAGAACCAACACCAGTTCTTTGTTGTGTTTTACATTCTTCCTTATTACCAGGTTTGAAGCTAAGACTTCAATTAACTTGCACCTTTATTTATTTGCAGGTAAATGGTTACGGGTTCCAATTGTTTTTGGCTATCAAGGAATTTTCACAATGATAACATTATCTGCCCCGCTCTTTATTGTACCAGGTTATCCTACATGGCAATGTTAACTTACCCAAATTTTCTTCCTCATTGGCTTGTATAAAGTTCATGGCTAGGGTTTCATTGTTTGTTTTATGAATCCATCCAATTTACGAATAAAGTTTTGATTAGCCAGCCCTAGGGTTTGATAGTGATATAGCTTGTCATGTCTGAGTTAGAAGTTAGGTTCTATCTCGATAATAAGATTGTCAAATGTGTTTCTGTTATATCGAGTTCTGTAAATTATGAGGTCTCATTTTCTGCTATAATTTCCCAACAATATTTTATGTACAAAGATCTTTCTGTTACATTTTCCTTGGGCGGTAATATGATCTAGGAGCAGATATCGTTCTCACTATTTACATTGGTTTGATTTTTCTTAAAAAAATTAATTATGCAGCAATAACCTGTAACGCATGAATGATAATTTCGTCTCTGCAAAATATGGCAAGGGAATATGAATTCTTGTACAAAACTATCTAAAAGTTCTACTTTGTTGTTTCTTTTTCATTGCGTAGCTGTGATAAATTTTCTTCCCTTTTATGTCCTACAGGTTCTTGAAATAAGCTAGTTTCCTTATATCTTGACACCTAAATTATTCTATTAAAAGTTCCATTAGTTTTTAATATATTCTGTTAACAAATTCATGTAACTGTAAAAAGAACACTCATCATCTGATTACTAAGGTCCAGCTCTTCTGGATTAGAAGAGAAAGATGGTAGAATTTTCTATAGTAACTACGATATTTCTCTCTAGGCATTCAAGTGAATATACACATTTATTATCTTATTGGTAATTAATTTCCAGCGATTTTATGAAGTTCATTTGTTTACTGTATTGAATTGAAAGTTGCATGTTTTAAATAATTACAACTGTTTGTAGTAGTGTATCAAATGGTTATATGTTGCATATTTCAAGACTTTTCTATGGTATTGTTTGTACTTTCAGTTCATCTATTTGTATATATTTTTTGTTTGCCCTTTTAAAAGTCCTGAGGTTGTTCCTAGCACCTAGTGAACTGTTTAGCTTCATGAACTAACAAGATTCCTTAATCAAATTCATAATTTACAAAAACCTGGTCACCTAGTCACCACTCTAGGTTACCCAGTGCTTCAGCTATACATATTATTTTCCCTTTTGATGTTTAATTCTGGGAAATTACTTTTTCAATTGTTTCTTTGTCCTCTTATTACTTACTTCTATAGGGTGACCACCTAACCCTGACTGTAATTCCAAACAAGACATTCTACATATATTTAATCATTTTCTTTTTCTATAACTATCTTAACCACTACTATCAACTCTAGAACATACGTTGGACACCTCTGTTCATGATCCTTCAGCTTACGTGATTTATAAGCTATCACTTTTCCTTACTGTATCAGCACACCACCAACTCCCTCTTGACAAACATTCATGCATACAATAAATTCCTTCTCAAGGTCCGCTATCTTCAATACAAGGATTGTGGTTAATAACTGCTTCAAGAGTTTATAGTTGTGCTGACATTCAATTGTCCACTGAAAGGCTCTTCTCTTTTTCTGCAAAGAGGTAATAGGATAAGCAATTTTGGAGAATCCCTTTATAAATCGTCAGTAGTAACCTGCCAAACCCATGAAAGGTCTAATATCTACCACATTTTTGGGTACAGACCATTCCATGATGGTTCTAATCTTCGCAGGGTCTATGAATACACCGTCTAAAGAGATAATATGTCCTAGATATTGGATCTGGTATTTATAAAAATCACATTTGCTGTATTTAGCGTACAACTGATTCTCCCGCAAAAATTAAATACTATACGGAGGTGTTCTTTATGTTCCACCAAATTCTTGGAGTACATCAGAATATCGTCAATAAATATTAAAATAAATTTGTCTAAATAAGGGTGAAAGACACCATTCATTAGACTGATAAAGGTTTCCAGAGAATTGGTGAGTCTGAATGATAACACAATAAATTCATAATGCCCATAACATGTTCTAAACGTTGTTTTGCAAATATATTCTTCTCTTATTCTAATCTGATGGTAACCTGATCGAAGGTTATCATTCTATGAGCAAATACGATTCTCCCTATTGACATTGGTTTTATTTTTGAAGGCTAATTATGCAACAATATCCTGTAATGCATTAATGATAATTTCCTCTCTGCAAGATATGACATAGGAATATATATTCTTGTACAAAAATGTTTGAAAGTTCTACTTTGTTGTTTCTTTTTCGTTGCGCATCTGTGATGATTTTTCTTCCCTTACATGTCCTACAGGTTCCTGAAATAAGCCATTTTCCCAACGTCTTACCACCGAAATCATTCTATTAAAAGTTTAGTTAGTTTTTAATAGATTCTATTAAAAAATTCCTTTAACTGTAAAAAGAACTCTCACCATCTAATTACTAAGGTCCAAATCTTCTGCAACAAATGAGAAAGATGATAGATGTTTCTATAGTAACTACGTTATTTCTCTTTAGGCGTTCAATTGAATATACACATTTCTTGTCTTCTTGGTAATTAATTTCCAGCGATTGAATGAAGTTCATTCGTTTACTGTCTTGAATTTAAAGTTGCATGTCTGAAATAATTACAACTATTTGCAGTAGTTTCAGTTCATATATTTGTATGTCTTGATTGTTTACCCTTTTAAAGGTCTCGGGATTGTTACTAGCAGTCAATGAACTGCCTAGCTTCGGAACTAACATGATTCCTTGATCAAAGTCACAATTTACAGAAACCTAGTCACCTAATCACCACTCTAGGGTACCCAGTGTTTCAACTATACAGATTATTTACCATTTTGATGTTTAATTCTAGAACATTACTTGTTCAATTGTTTCTTTGTCCTCTTCTTACTTACTTCTACACATGACCACCTAACCCTGATTGTAATTTCAGACAAGAAATTCTACATATATTTAATCATTTTCGCTTTTTGTAACTATCCTAATCACATATTTCTTACAATCAGTTCTCTGAATCATTGTTCCTAACAACCATTCTTTCATCATTTCTTTACTGAATGTTGACAAATAAGAATTTCCAACAGAGTCTAGCAAAACTTTTCCTTACTCATAATTATTTAGTCAGAAACCTCCTCACATATAAAAATAAATAGTAGGGCAATTTCAGAACTTATCTGCATCTTGATAATCCATTCTGAAAACTGGTTCAGGAAGACCACTTCTCCCTACCAATGAGAACACCTATTACGTTCAGTCCCCCCCAAGCTCTCCCAATTTCGAGAAAGTGAGTTCGTCTGATAGTCTTTTTGGTCAATTCAATTGCATCAGGGCTTCACTTATCCTAGCGAGGATTTACAGTCTTCTATTCAACTTAGAGCCTTCCACTTGTCCTAACTAGCTCAGGAATTCACTCTTAGGGTAGCATCCTACCTCCAATGAGTATCCTCCTATAAACTTCTTCCAGCCAAAAAGAACAAGAGAAACCTCCTCCTCTCCGAGATTTTCCTTTAAATCTCTAAGTGGTAGGAGAATAATTGTCATTCCCAACCGTCTGGAAATTGGGAAATCTTATGGGTCTTCCCATGAGTTTTCCTTTCTAAGTGTTTTTTTTTAATGGAATTTCGGGTGTTACATGATCCCTCCGCGCTCTTAATAGATCGGAGAGTTAAGATGGATCTAAACTGGTAAGGAGAGATAAATTGGAGAAATGATAATTTTAAAGATAATAATAAGGAAACATAAATGGGGTAGTGGACAATAAGAGGGGAAGATAAATGGGGCCATGGCCTGGAAATGACTCTTGCTCATCTAGTCGCAGTTGTTTTTGCAGCGAGAGCGAGTTGTGTAATGAATTTTCCATGGTCTAACTACTCTTCTTTTTTGTTCTGAAAGTTATGGAAATTCCAGCCATATTTTGACAAAAACATAGCAAGGGTTTTTGTAAATCCAAGTTACAACATTGTGTAATGAATTTTACATAATGTAACGAGACTATTTTTTTGCTAAGTTATGGAAATTCCGGCCATATTTTGAAAAAAAATGGAAAGAATTTTTGTAAATTCAAGTTACAACATTGTGTAATGAATTTGTCATAGTCTAACGAGACTATTTTTTTGCTTTAAAAGTTATGGAAATTTTGGCCATATTTTGAAAAAAATTGGCAAGGATTTTTGTAAATCCAAGTTATAGCATTGTGTAATGTAGTTACAGCATTGTGTAACTTCAAGAGTTTAGGTGCCTCTGGAGATTGTTTTTTTGCTCTGAAAGTTATGGAAATTTTGGTTATATTTTAAAAAAATTTGGCAAGGATTTTTGTAAATCCAAGTTATAGTTGTCAAACTTCAAGATTTTAGGTGCCTTGGAAGCTTTTAATAGTGTTGAATCTATTTTTTCAACCATCAAAAACATGATTCAAACATGGCCTCTACAATTTTTATTTTTTTTTTTGACTAGATTCCAGTCACTTTTGACCTTCCGGACAATTTCTCCGCCTCGACTCCAATGAATTTTCCCTCTTCATTGTCGCTCGACCTGGAGCCATGATTTTGACTCCTAGTCATCTTGGGGCGGTGGTGAGTGAAAATTCAGCAGAGATGTCATGCCCAAGTGGTAAAAATAAAGGGGAGAATCTTGAGACAAATGTTGTGAGTGGGTAAGAAATTAATATTTAACAAATTTGATTGAAATGATCCAAGTAAATTGGAAAAGAATTTGAAAGGATTATAATAGAGAGATAAATGTGCGTACACTTTCGGTCTTTTCGTAAGTCGAAAAAATTAGGGAAAGATAAATGAGTGTCAGATAGTAAAACATTTTTAATCATATAATATCAACTTTATAACATCATTTCATTTATCATAACAAACTTCTAATGGTAAGAATTGGAAAGGGCTATAATAGAGAGATAAATGTGCGTATTTTGTTAGAAAAATTAGGGGCCATAGTTTTTGAAGTAAGAGAAACTAAAATCGCCGTATAAAATGGGAGATAAAAAGTTGAAAGCTCCTGGTGGTCTTGCAGCGATAGACACGGAAATTGTGGAATGAAAAGTGAATGCAGTTTTTTTTAACCACATGGTGAATCGGTAACTGCCAGGCCTAATCTATGGGATACCCAGGATCAAACCTCATAGCTGCCACTATAACACCAATAGCATAACCAACCACCTGCAAGTCGGGTATACTAAGTTCCTATGATTTTAGCAAGAGAAAACTAACGGGAAAGGGGAATCCGCCCCTTTAGCCGCCACCACAGCAGGTCATTGTACTCAATGAGATTTGAACTTCGGTCTCCCCGGGCTTCGCCCATGTGACTTACCGTCAAACCACACATCACTGTACAAAAGGTGAATGAAGTTTCCCTATTGACTACTCGTCATCCTAGGGCACCGATGGGCGCGGAAGTGGATGTATTGACTTACGCTCATCTTGGGACGATGGTGAGTGACAAAGTGGGAAAAAGAAAAGGGAGAATCTTGATATAGATGCTCTGAGTGGGTAACAAATTGAGTATATTGGAAAATTTTGAAAAGGACAATAATAGCAGACGCTTTCGGTCTTTTTGTGGGTTGGAAAAATTAGAGGAAGATAAACGAGGTGTCGAAAATTAAAACTCGTGAGTTGTAGAAATTAGAGAAAAATAAATCATAGCATATCAAGTTTATAACATCTTTAATTGTATAATGTTCGTTTATGATTACAACAAAACAAATATGTATGATAAAGAGGTTTGTGGAGTAAATATAAAAAGAAGTTTTATTTATTTAACATATCTCTCGTGTATTTGTATTTGTATTTATTTATTGTATCTCTTTTATTTACCATGATATTTGGTCGAAAGGCTTGATATATAATTAGATATTGATTTATAATCATATTTAATATATTATTATTTATTTACGATACCTCTTTTATATTTATTTGTTTACCATACTTCTTTATATTTATTTATTTACCATATTTTTTAATTTTGGAAATTTGAGATATCATGATGTAAGTGTTTCAATGGCTATCAATGTGTACCAACCATTTTATATATATAGTCAGGTTAGTAGTAATATTTTTTATGTCATCATAAATTTGGGTATAGATTTAGGTATAGACGTGAGAAAATTATAAAAAAACTAAAAAAAATATTATTATAATTTTTTTTTGAAATGAGTTGAAAAATTCAAAGGCAATAATAAAGAAATGAAAATAATGTCATTAAATTAAGTACAAATGCGAGAAATTCAAGGAAAAACAACCATTACTTCAATAAAATTTATGAAATAACTTGAAAATTTCAAATGTAATTTAATATAAAACTTTTAAGGAAATTGTAGTACTAATTGTGTGTAGGTGTGAGAAAGTGATACAAGAAAAACCATTTTCTACAATGTTTTTTTATAATGAACCACTTCTACATAGTCTTCATGAATCCCATGATTATACAAAACCCCAACAACATCTCTTCATGAATCCCATGATTATACAAATCCCCGATAACTTGTATGACCTATATCATTTAATGATGTTAATTAAGTATGCACAACAAATTGTCTTCATGAATCCCATGATTATACAAAATCCCAACAACGTGTATGACCTATATCATTTAATGATGTTAATTAAGTATGCACAACAAATTGATAGATCATTTGTTGCAATAAATGATGATATCATCATATAAACATGATAAATTATACAAAACCCCAACAACATGTATGACCTATATCATTTAATGATGTTAATTAAGTATGCACAACAAAAATTGATAGATCATTGGTTGTAATAAATATTGACATCATCCTATAAATATGATAAATTAAATGTGGAGACTCAAAGGAAAAAATCACTAACAATGTGCTTAGTCTCTTTTCTTTATTTATTAATCATTTTCTACATAAATATTACAAAAAAACTAGCCTTAATTTCCCCTTCTTCTAAATTTCAAAGATCATTGGGTTGTCAAGCCAAAGAGCATTGTAGCCTAAACCATTATTTAGTCTCTTCATTCTTCAACCATTCATTTCTTCATGGGTTCTTCTTATTCCTACATCTTACAACTTCCATGTCAACACTTCATGAATGGAACTTTATTCCCCTTCTCTTAGTTTTGTTGGAAAAATACAAAGTGATAGCTATTAATTCCAATTTTTCTTAACCTTAATGTTTTCTTGTGAATTTATTTAGTATTATTGTGTACTTTATTGAGATATTTTCATCAAAAAATATCAAGAAAAAAAATAGTAGCAACAGAGGACACATAAATTAGGCTCTCAACAAGGGAAAAAAACCCCTCCAAGGGGAAAATCGGAAAAATCTTCTCTTCTTATAGAATTTGCTTCAAAAGAGACAACAAAGAGCCAATCCCTAGAACAAATCCTCCTCCAAGTACCAAGTCAACCTTTCTAGTCAAGTCTTTCCCTGATTCAACCTCAACCAACTTCACATTGAAACTTAGACTTTCCAGCTTCGGTAGTACTACTTCGACCTACAACTTGAGCCTTGTAGATGTTGTAGAAAATCTAACTCAACCCTTCAAGAAGTCTTCCAAGGTCAACCAAGTTAAAACAAAATATCTTTCTCCCACGGCTACTTGATACTACAACTCAGACCTGCGATTTCAACCTTCTTGGAAGTTGCATAAGCCCTAATCCTTCACATGTGTGTGAAAGAGTGAGCCCAAAAACAAGATTTCCTTCCTTCCTTTCTTCTTTTAGACCTTTTCTATCTTTTTCTCCTACTTCCCAGCTACAGGTCGAACTTCCTTCTTGAAATTGAACGTGTGAGTGAGTGAGACACAAATGAGGTCGAAGTGCTTGTATTTATAGATTTTCTAAAGGGTTGAATTGCCTCCTTTAAGCTGACCTAAAGCTGCTAGGTCTAAATTGTACTTTTGGAGTTTCCTGGATTTTCTAGGCTCAAAATAATTCTTTATTCAATTACATCTTTCCTGAAAAGGTCTTATAAACATGATGTTGACTTTCTTGACTCATGACAATAACTCATATGACATAAAAAAAACCCTAGAAGAATAACAAACATGCTTTTATGTACAATACCATCAATAATGAGCATGAAACCCATGATTTAAAATAATAACTTTTTCTTCTCTTCTTTTATTTGTTACATAGAATACATGTTGAAATGAGTACAACAACAATTATAAAGACTGGAACTAGTTATATTTCCAACAAGTTTAGCAAAAAAGTTTCCTTATGCAACATTGTCTTATCCTCTACTAACATAATATTGTCTTCCTCATTTTTATTTTCTTCTTCCCATTTCATAAGCTCTTCTTACATTGATACCATTTTATGCAAGAATTAGCACCCCGCTACAATATCAAAGTCTCACAATGGACCATCTCATCTATATAAGCATCATGAATCATATGATTACTTAAAAACCCAACATTTATGACTTGTGTAATTTACTGACATTAATCAACTATCCAACAATAATAAATAGGTCATTTACTATTTGCAAATGGGGAGACTAAGGTGGCAAAATGGGGGTGGAGGTCCTCTTTGCATTGCCCCACTAACCCATGATTCAATTGTACATGGCAACACCACACCCCCCTAAAGAACATTCATGTAATGCATAACAGAACAACCATCGTTACAAGGAAACCCATGCAAACAAAGAATTTAAGAAATATTCCGAAGTATGTAATGGGTCACAGTACTGCACCCATGTATCAAATGGCTCACTGCAATCCTATCAATCCATCCATATTCAATGACGAGCCATTAATTGATGCCTCATTGGAATTCTACATGCTACCTAATACTTTTATTAGCAAACATAGAGATGAAGCTCATTATCTTGAGGTGGATTCCATAGTTCCTTTAATGTATTAATGTCAATTATATAAAGCAATTATTTAAAAAACATGTGTTGTATCTTCAAATAATTATATATTATTAAAGTGAAATATTGGAACATTACCACCAAAATGTGTTAGTCCTGGAGCATCATGAATTGTTCATACAAGTATTCCATGGAATTGAAATTTCCTCTACCTTATTGGTTTATAGATGTCATACATAGTGATGTTGACCCATAACTTTAGTAACTCGTTCATAAGAGGCTTGATATATACATTCATATGTTTAACTTGGTAGTTACCTAATTGTTTGAAATTAGATATAATTACTACCATGATATGTATATATATGAGAAAATAAACAAATATAACACATTACAAAACACACAAGAGAAATGAAAATGTTGCATTTGAAAAGTTACTGTAAAGAAATACATATAACAATCGTTGTCAACATCATGTGCTCCCTCTTTATTGAAATCTAAGGAGGAAGGTTATTTTTATAACAAAAATTGGCCACATTGAGTAAATGGACTTGAGATCTCCAAATGGATTAAAACCATCAACTGCCAATGAAATCCTAACAGTATGAGCTTCATCTTTATAAAGCGAGCATTTTCCCTCAATTTCCCTAAATCATAACCATCTGTAGGCATTTGAAGAACACCCTATCCACTTCCCTTTCGTGCATGGTAATCCATAAACTGTGCTATGCTTTTGTACATGAACAATCACTACAAATGTGGAATTATTGGAAAAATGGAAAAGAACCTTTTAAGGCACCTTTTTTGTTATTTGATCGGGTTCGATATCTACTGCTCTAACATTATGGGCAACCTTTTTTGAAGCATGTTTTCCATAATATAAAATGTGATCATTAGAGCATGCATCTATAGCTTGATACTCCACTCCAATTTATTTCATAATGGCATATAAATCTCAGTAAGATAAAATATTTGGCGATGGTAACATAATTTCACCTAGCAATCTATAACATAAAAAATCACTAGTTAGTGTAAGTAATATTAACCGTAAATATTTGATTCTTATTTTACACATTAATTAACACAAAGAAAGGGAAAAAATAAACCTTTATGTATAATGTGATAAAATATATTACATACCTTAGGATATGTGTCATACAAGTGTTTGAGAAACTATTATTTAACCCTTTTAAGCTCACCAACAATCATGTAGAAGAGAGAATATTTTGTCTTGAGCCTTCGTAGAGTGGTGTCATTTCCTTTCTAATAGAGTTTCATCAAGAATATTATCATCATTTTCCTCATCCTGATAATTGACTAGTTGAGCGAACAAGTCTCGGATCAATTCATTTGTCCCATCATCTTGAACTATGTTATTATTGTTAACTTCTTCCATAGGATCATTAACTTGATCTTCAATATTTTCTCCATGTTCCTCATCTTGTACAACATCATTTCTACTACTACTTGGGGCATTCGAACACCGACTAGGGGCAGCTTGATTTTATAATTACATAGCATCATACAAAATTAGTCTGCATAAAAAAAGTTATAACAATATAAAATTTTACAAATGTGATTAATATAAACACAATAAATAATGAATATATAGCTAACCAAGGAATGATATTCCTTCAATCCCCCTTCAATGTGCCCATGTTTCCCTACAATGTATTTTAGTTGTTTCTTTTAAAACTCTTATGTGATGTAAGCCCACACATTTAGAATAAGGGAAATAACATCTCCCATCATTCCCTTGATTTTCTTCCCTAGTAATTTTTTTTTTTTTACATTTTTCCCACTAAAAAGTTGTGAGATGATTATGTTATAAAATGAGTGGTGTACTAGATCTATTATATTTTTTAATGCAATTGATATATATAATAAGGAAAAATATTTCTTTTTAACAAAAAGACCTTATAACCTTTTAGAACCATTGTATTTATAGTGAAATTGTCGCAACGTCTCTTAAGAGAAACATATTTATAAATTTACATACCATCAAAATTTTGACGATAGTTGACCAAGTCAAAATTGACTAGTCAAAAGTGACCGACCATTCGATTAATAGCTCAATGAATAGAAATGATCGGTCAAAAAGGGGATTTTTGTTTATAATGTGATAGTCGTCGAATATCATCTTCCTTACTACGATACAGAGGATATCATCATAATTATGAAAATGTGGAGATATCTCATTGCAATACCGACAAACGTGGGCCTAGTTTAAAATTAATTAACAAATTAATTCTTATAATTTTCGATTCTACAACCAATTTAGCCAAATTGCCATTCTATTTTATCAAAATTTATTACTATATGTAGTAGTGGGATGATCTAGACATTGTTTCCTATTACTAAGCTTGGTACAATAAAGCATGTATCCTCTTGTGAACCTAGCTACCTATTCTTGCATCTTGGACCAATACATGTACCTATGCAAGTTGGCTATTGTTTTCCATACACAAAAGTTCCCTACTATAACAGCCCTGGTGAAAAGTTCATGTAATAAAATTTAATAAAGGAAAAATGAGACCACGATTAAGGGACGCTTATTTCAAGTTGAATGTTGGGCAAAGATATCCTAGTGGGCATAAATGGCTATCTGTTTTTGGCTAAGGAAATTGGCAAGGGCTAAAACAAAGGCATTAAAAGGAAAAAAGACATTTTTAGCACATTTATTTATGAAAATAAAGGAAATTATGAGAAAAGTAAGGTGAAAGCTCATAGGTTGCATGTGAGGAGGAAATTGAAGGAAATTAATCGAAAATGAAGAAATCAGAGGCCTCATTCATAAATGGGCTTATGAGGATGAGTGGGCAATATTTTTTCACACCTTTTGTCAGTTCAAGTTTGGAGCTCTCTCATTATTCTCTCTCTCTCTCTCACACACACTCTTGGTCACTTAGAGTTTTCTTGGAGCCCTCTAGCTTTGAAGCAAGGAAGGAAAAGCAAGCAAAGGGAAAGGAAGAAAATAAAATATCAAGGAAGGAAAAGTAGGATCAAATAGCTGATGAACCTCAGTATTGCAACAAGAGTGTTGCAACTCCCAAGGCGACGAACTTTAATTATCAACCTGGGTTCATACAAACTTAAGAGGTATCAACACTATATGTGCAACATACAATGTGTAGGAATACTTCCAATGGAGCCACTTGCATAACTGGATGACAGATACAATCATGTGTAGACTCGAAACATATTCTTTGACATGTACCTAAATGTAAGAGACCAAATGCTTTGACTGAGATGAGATTAGGAATGGTTGAAGAAGAGTGTGTTGTTTAAAATTAATGATTGTATGGAACCATATTTCAATATAGTCATGCGGCCCCTGGTGCACTTGCTAATTTGGATCATCTTGGATGTCTTCTTCCATGAAATTCATATTTTCTTGTTTTTTCTGATTATTCTCTTGAACAAATAGAGGATCTAATGGTGAACATGACATAAGTACCTTAATATTTTATTGTGATGCCTTCTCTCCTTCAAGTTCAACCCCTAATCCTTTGGTCTCCTCATTTGAATCTTCTTCCTCTGGATGTTGTCCTTCAATCACATCAATAGAATTTTTTTTGCAATACCTTTCTTGATCTAAGATGAATACTATTTAGATCAAGAAGATATGTTTGGAAGTGTTGTACCTCAACATTGTAACTAGGTTGAGCTACTTCCTTGTGTGGGTTTGGAAATGGTAGTGCAGGGAGTTGAGTGGGAGTCGATCTTTGAGATGGATGTGGTTGAGGTTGTGGTTGTGGTGGAGGCAGATGGTAGGGATAGAATGGAGTTGGGTATGGAGGGTATTGACGATAATATTATGGATTTCTCTCATAAGGTCCTTGCCAACCTTGTTGCTAAGATTGGTTTTTGGGTTGATATAGCGAAAGTTTCTAAGGAAATGGTGTGTTCCAATTACTTTGAGATGGATGTGAATGACCTTGAAATTGTGAATTAGGCTCTTGCATCATACCAGGTTGACTAGGCTTCCATGGTCCTCTTAGAGCTACATAACATAGTTTATTTTGTGATTGACTTGCTCCATTGTCCTCTTGGTAAACTTCCTTCAACCTTGGTAATGATGGGAAATATTTAATTGAATGTGATTCTACATGGACAACAAAAATATCAACACCTTCTTTTTCCTCATCTTTTGCTCTTAACATTTCTACTTGTTCGCTTAGAATGCTAATAATTTCCGTTTTAAAGTCATCAAATAAATTTCCATGTTTAGCTTGACTTATTGATCTTGATGCTTATTTACTTGCTCTTTCCCTTCCTCTTGATATGTGTTTGCATGTTTCAAAAACTTCTTCAAATGATAATTGGTATACATCACCTCTACTAATGAGATCAAGAATATCAATCCAATCATCCCTAATTGTTCTAAGTAGGAGGGTTTTTAGTGTGTGATATCCTAAATGATGTAATTTTTCCCTCTTAACATTATACATGAATATCTCTATTATATCCTCAAGGCTCCCATCTTCTTTTTTATTCATTCTAAAGATCTCTTCCTTAAGATCATGATCTTCATATTTTTCTACAAATATATTTTTCATATCAGTCCATAATATTATTGAATTAGTCCCTAAACTCATGAACCATTTAAGAGCTCTATCTTTCAATGTTTCTGGAAACAATCTCAAATTTTGAGTGTTTAATATGTAACCATAAGATTTAAAAACAATTTCATGTTTAAAGAGAAAGGTTTCCAGATCCTCTAACCTCATACCATGGAAGTTTGGAAGAAAAGATGGAGGGATGTTTTTCATGTGCACACTAACATCAATATCTTGAATAGGAAATCCATGAGGACATTCCTCATTGTCATCATATCCATCCATTTCTCTTACCTCCTCTGTCACCTCTTCTTCTTCTATGTGTAGAAATGAATGGTGATGTGGCTCTTACTGCACCATGTGATCAAATGGGGGGCGGGGGGTTCGGTGCTAGAGATTATTTTTTTGAATAGGAATGCTAATGCAATGCAATTTTATGTTATTGAAATGAAATATACCTAATGCAATTTTTTGTTTTTGCATAAATTAAAAAGAAATGAATCAACTAGGGAAGAAAACAATGCATACTTTGACACCTCCTCAAAAACAATGCCAAAAAGTGATGAGCCTCAGTGTTGCAACAAGAATGTTGCAAATCCCATGGCTACCAACTTTAATTATCAACCTAGGTTTCGTACAAACTTAAGAGGTATCGACACTATATGTGCAACATACAATGTGTCCTTTCACTGTCATGAATGGAGTGAATGTAATGAAATCAAATCCTAAATTAATTTTTGTAATGGAAATGCTTGAAATGGAAACCTTAACCTATTACAGGAAAGAAAACTTATTCTAATTGCATAAATTAAGGATAACGAACTAAATATCAATCATTTCAAATATTTTAGATCCATTGAAAGATTTCATTGGATTTGACAATCAAGAAAATCATTATTGTATTATCCAATTCATAAATCTGTCCAATAACCCAAATTGTTGAGATGTTTTGCAAGGGTAAAAAGGCAATTTGTAAGTGGTATTTAGTCTTGAATAATCATGGATTTAGAGCCTAGGGGTTATGATTCAACCCTAAGGGACAAAAGCCAATATTTTTGAGAAAATTTGGGCAAGTATATACATGTTGGAAGAGTGATACAGGAAGTTACAGGTGCTCCTACAAGAAGTTACGGGATTTGCTACGGGAAGATATAATTGACTGAATGACCAAGTAAACCAAATCCAAACTCGATGGGAATTTTTTTTTTATTGAATAGCATGTTTCAAGTCTCCCTTCCAACTAGAATCACTCAAAAATACTGCTGCTAACACATGCTAAAAAATAGTAGAAAATTACTAGTCTAAAATCTAGAAATTCGAGAACTAGTGAGCTAGATAATCTATCAAATTCCTAACCTAATAAAGTGAAAATGAAATGGGGTAGTTTTTTTTATTAACTTCAATATTTTTATGATCTAATTCAAGTGGAATCAACTCAATTGAATCTCATTAGCATGTTCTAAAAGATAGCATAAAATTACTACTATTTGCCACAAGGGACTTCCAAAAATTTATATTTGGGAATAAACAAACTAATCCAAGTAGCTAAATGATTATTATGACCTTCCAAAGTTGTTCCAAATGTGAAAGCATACCTGTGATCTTGCAAAAGAACTTACATCAACCATTTAACCTAATCCTACAACAAGAAATAATTAATACTAAATGCACAAATAGGAAAAAACAAGAACAAGAGATGCATGTGAATAAAAAGAAAAAAGAAGAGAATTAAATTATACAAAATGGATCTGAGGATATTGGGATGGCAAAGCCCAAGGAAAATCAGAGTCCTATGAAGGAGACCAAAATTCAGAATGTGAAAATGGTACCAATATTCATTATTTCCATAAATAAAATTACATCCCACCAAGAAATGAAAGTGGAGTTGCAAAAATACAAGTGTTCTCCATAAGAAGACTAAGAAAAACCGACCCTTAGAGGAAAATTTGAATTGGTACTTATACAAAATTATTAGGAAGATTTCTCCATGAAAGGAGGAATATATCCACTCCAAAATCCCTCAAATAGTGGATCTGGTTCCCAACACTAGGAATATGCATTAAATGAGAGGGAACACATTCCTAGATTTTCTCAATCATTGGAGCTCCAAAATTTGTGCAATAATTTTAGAATACCTTGTTGATGTATTATCCAATATTGATCCTGCTATGGTAGGGAGAAAGTCCCTAAATTATCTCCTCCTCTAAATCTTCATAATCTGCCTAATGTTCTCACAATATTCTACAAAAATAAATAATATTAGGTACAAATATGAAATTATCCATAAGCCTTCCTAATGAACATATTAAAGTTAAAAATACGTTATATAATGAAAAAAGAGAGGTTTATTGTGTTGAAGGATGGCTAGATGGGCCTTAATTTATGTCTAATTTATAGGCCCATCAACAGCTTCAACAGGAATACTTGCACGTAACCTTTCCCATGTGTGATTTTGTAGCTCGTTTGGACATGCATGACTTTGCATGTTGGTGTATGGTTCTCTTGTTGTTAGTGGTATGGTTTTTCTAGGTTATGATAGTGGCTTTTAGCCTAGCCTTGCCTTTTTCTGTATTACATGGTGTTGGGATGTCTACTTCAATTTTTGAGCATTGGTTTGTCGGATGGATTTCAAAATCCAGGGCAGATGTGGTCTCAAGTTTCATTCCCAAAGACCTAGGAATCCCTTGACCAGTTTTGGCTAGATAAATAGTAAAGCTTGAGGGAGAAGTCTCGGTTTAGGGCCTAGTGATATGGGTTTGGATTGCAGTAAAGCCTGATAGACGGGTCTCATTTTAGGGCCTAGTGATCCAGGATTGGATTGCAATAAAGCTGGAGAGACAAGGAGACGAAAAAGTCCTCAAGGATATTGATGGATTCTGATGGAATTCCAAGTTTGGTTCGATTATGATCGAAGGACTGGTTTTGGTGTGATTACGGTTTGATGAGGGTGGAGGTGGTTTAACCTCTAGATTCCCTTAGTTGTTATTGGATTGGTTGTTTTATGAGATACCACATTCATGCTTGGAATATGGCATAGGGGTGACAGGATGAAAGAGAGTTTTGGTTCAGCCATGTCTATAGTCGGGTGGTACATGGAAATCCCAAACCTGGTGGATTTTCCTATGATTAATAAAAACTAAGTTCTCTTACTTTTGCACTTGTTCATATGTGGATTTAATGGTTGTCATATCTCTAATATTTATATGGTTTTATGCTAGTTATAAGCATGGTTATATGACTAGTTTAGATCATGGTTATTTCATGTATCTACTTGTAATTACTAAAATGATGGATGCAAGACCTAATTGATGTTATAACAGTTCAATGGAGAAGGTGGTGATCCTTCTGGTTATATTTCATAAGTGCTTCCAGTCATTCATACTCCATCTTATATCATAAAACTATAGGTTGCATTGATGCCAAGTGTTTGACAGAATGTTAGTGTTGGTTGGGGATGTTGAGGCCTAATCCTAAGGTTGATTTTGATTTATTAGTATTGTCCTCATGACTTTGATGGATTCTAGAGTTTATAACAATTTCTGGTCAAAGGCCGGGATTCTGGGCTAGAAAAGTGGCTCAAATCTCGAGGACACTGGCACAAGTCTACTAAAAAGAGTCCACGGATGTTGGCACATAGGCTTGTGAGAGTGACTTTTGGTTTTGGATGTTGTCATACCTATAGCATGAGTGTGAATTGGGGTTAAAAGGCTTAAAACATTAGTGGGACTCAGGGACAAGATGTTTGAGTGGCTGACATGTCTTCTGTGGGTATTGTTGTTGATGTAGATGGGTTTAGTTGATGTGTTCCGTCGATTCCATTTCCTTAAGGTCACCAAGGAGTTTGAATACCTTCTAGTGGCATCTCTCGTCGCATGTTTCCCCGTATGGACAATTTCTTGGATAAACCTAGGAGGAGGGGGTGTTACATATTGGTATCAGAGCGTGGATGTGCTCTCCTTGGGTGAAGGTGCTTGGTCATGCATGCACGTTAGTTGCATGTGTGTCTCTTACACTTTCATTCCATGTGCTTGTTGCATTGCATAATGATTGATCATGATTGTAGTAAGGTTTTTATGAGGAACTTGATGTTGATTTTGTGGAATGAATGATTAGAAGTATATGATTGATTACATGCTTATATGCAACTTGATTACATCCTTGTATGTTAGGTTACATTCTTAATTGTTTGATTACATGTATATGTCTTGTAGGTTGGTTACAAGAATTGATCTCTTCTGCTCGACTACATGCGTTCATGCGTATGTGTAATTGATTAGGAATTTCTTATGCATGTTGATAGTTCCATGTGGCAATGTGTACATTCGAGTAATGGTTTTTGTCATACATGAGGTCATAGCATGCATTGTTGATATGGCCTTGCATTCATAAATGGACCCTAATTAGAGTGATATTTATTTGTTGATGCACTTATTTAATATATTTCTATATGTTATTATGTTTATGTTATACATGTATCACACTGATTTGATGATCTTATAGAAAAGATATCCTCCTCAAATTATGCTAAGGCACATTGGTTTATTGTGATTTGGTTTAGTTGACATAGTATGCCTTGCAGAAAAGAGATCAAATGGATAACAAGGTGGTAGACTACATAGAATCTCCCTATGAATCATATGGGTAGCATGGTGTGGGGAACTCTTCTAACTGGGCAGACACATTGAGAAGCCTGAAGGAAGAAATAAGGAGTTTCAAAGCAGACAATGGCAAAATCATGCAGACACAAGATAAACAAGAAAATTTTAATGCAATACTTCTTTAGAGTTTGTTAGAATTGCAACAATAAGGGCCACTGCATATAAGCCATGGATAGGAGGACAAAACTAATGGGGCATATGGAAGTGAGTCTCTTGGTGGATGCAAGTCAAATAGATCTGACACAATGAGAGATGGTAAGTTGTTGGACACTCCAAGTAGGAGAGGCGATAGACTGGGGGAGTGATAGGGGATACCTTCCATATGAGTTTAAGAAAGAAAATCCACCTATATTTGATGGAGAGATGAAGAAATCCTAGGATGCAAAAGCACGAATTCTTGGTATGAAGAAATTATTTTGATTGCATGATTATTCAGAAAACATGAAAGCAAAGATCGCCACTTTCAGTCTCAAAGGTAAAGTGATATTTGGGGGGAAGACGTGAAGAATTTAAAAGGTATACATGAGGCGGATTTGACTTGGCATGCATTTGAAAGGATCTTAAAGAAGAAGTACTTGTTAGAGAACTTTAATGACAAAGCTAATGTGTTTTATGAGTTGCGGATAGGTTCTATGACATATGAGGAGTATTCTCGTAGATTTTTGGAGTTGTTAAGATATGTGCCTTACCTCAAGGAGGAGAAGGCCAAGGTTCAGGGATTCATCAGTGGACTTCCAGTAGCGTACAGAGACAGGATTGAGTTTGATGAGCCTAGATCATCAGAGGAGGCCATCCAAAAGTTGAAACATTTTTATGAGCAGTCAAAGTGCAAATTTGAGCCTAAACATGACTTGAAAAGAAATGACAAAGCTAAAGGAAAATGGCCATCAAAGAGAGGAAGGCCACAAGATGAAAGTGAGAAATAAAATATAGTTCCTTACAAGAGGTTCAATACAACTAAGAAGGGACATGGAGAGCAGCAGGCTAGAGGCGGTGGTAGGGAACCATTGCAGTGTTGGATATGTGGTAAGGATCATCGTAAGAGGGATTGTCCGTAGTATCAGAGTGGTGGTAGACCCCAGATCTATAGTGCTCAGGAGGTGCATACAGTTGGTGATGTTGGTCATAGCATTCCTCAAATCTATGTTGTTGTGGAAAACAGATAGGCGGATCATCAAGCATCAATCATTGAGATGGACAGTAGGTTTTGTGATCAAGTTGTTTCTATTTTAATTGATCCTGGATCTAACCATAGTTATCCTGACCTGGTGGATAAGTGTGGTTTGAGAAAAGAAGTGCATGAAAAATATTGGTTGTTATGGTTGGCTACAGGTACAAAGTAGTGAGTTCACCATTGGGTAATAGTTTGCACATTTGAGTTAAATGGTATGCCTACAACAACACATTTGAATGTATTTCCCTTAGGATTGTATAGTATGCTTTTGGGTATGCATTGGATATACCTTCAGATAACTAGAGTGGATTGATTTGACCATTCCATCGAGTGTGTGGATGATGGTGGGGAATAGAGGACTTTGTAGGGAAAGAAGGAGACTACATCGGTGAGGATGGTTACCGCTATTTAGGCTAAGCGTAGTTGCTGAAAAGGTCGAGTGATGTTTGTAGTGTACATCTCTAGTGATAAATTTAAGGAGGTTGAGGATGTAGATGTGTTAAGCATGTATCCATTTTTATAGCAGTTTTAGTATGTATTCTTGGAGGACATTACAGGGTTTCCACCTCACAGGGAGGTATATTTTCCTATTGAGTTGGTGCCACGGGCAGCTCCAACATGAAAACCACATTATAGGATGAGCACACTTGAGTTTGTAGAGTTGAAGTTGCAATTAAAGGAGATTCTTGATAAAGGATACATCAGATCTAGTGTATCACCTTGGGGCACACTAGTGTTGTTCGTAAAGAATAAAGATGGTACTCTTAGATTGTGCATTGATTACAGGAAGCTACACAAGGTAATGATCAAGAAAAAGTACCCTTTGTCGAGGATTGATGATTTGTTTGATCAGTTGAAGGGAGCATAAATGTTCTTTATGATCAACTTGAGATCAAGATACCATCAGGTACACATCAAGGAAGAGGATATCTTCAAGATTGCATTCAGGACTAGGTATGGACATTATGAGTTTGTTGTTTTTCCATTCAATTTGACTAATGCTCCAAATACATTTATATGTTTGATGAATAGTGTGTTGCGTCCTTTTCTAGGGTAGTTTGTTATTGTATTCATTGATGACATACTGGTATATTCTAAGAATGAGGGAGAACATGTCGAGCATTTAGAAGTAGTGTTGAGATTTTTAGAAGAACATCAGTTGTATGCTAAACTTAGCAAATTCAACTTCTTTCATACTGAGGTACATTCCTTGGGGCATGTTGTCTGAAAAGACAACATAGTAGTTGAGCCAGAAAAGATAAGAGCCATCATGGAGTGGGAAGCTCCTAAGAACGTGGATGAGGTGAGATCATTCATGGGATTGGCAAGTTACTACAGGAGATTCATCAGGAACTTCTATGCATTGCATATCCTATCACATCATTGCAAAGGAAAGGTAAGAAGTTTGAATGGGTAGAGGAGTGTGAGGCTAGTTTTGAGCAACTTAAGTAGTTTTGACACATGCGCCAGTGCTAAAGATTGTGGATCTGAATAAGGAGTTTGTAGTGTGTACAAATGATTGCAAGAGAGGACTTGGTGGATTTCTCATGAAAGAAGGATAGGTAGTGTGCTATGAGTCATGGAAATTGAATGATCACGAGAAAAACTATCCAACACATGTTCTTGATCGAATAGTGATTATACATCCATGTAAGATGTTGAGACAATATCTTCTAGGTAGAAGATTTACATTGATGAGCAATCACAATAGTTTGAGGTATTTGTTTGACCAGCCAAATCTAAATGCTAGGAAAGCTAGATGGTTGGCTACCCTTATTGAGTTCGATTTCGAGATCAGATACATCAAAGGGAAGGAGAACTATGTTGCACATGCTCTTAGCAGGAAGGTACAGGTAAATCATATAGTAGTTATAAGATCTTATGGGACAAAGTTACAAGATAGGATCTTACAAGCAGGACAACGAGATGACAAGTACATGGAGATCATGCACAGGTTAAAACAGAGAACAGGGACAGGTATAGGTACATGTGCAGACACATATATAGGTACAGGTACTGGTACATGTATAGATTATTAGGATGCAAACTATCATCTCACGGCAGATGGGTTGGTGAGATTTAGAGACAAGATCTATGTGTCGAATTGCACTGAGCTCATGAAGCTTATCTTGAGGGAGTTTACACCAAGCCATACTCAGGTCATCTAGGATAACAAAAGACGTTGACGACAGTGAAGAAGTTCTATTATTCGCTAAATCTGAAGAAGGAAGTGGTAGAGTTCATGGCTGTTTGTTTAGATTTCCAGTAGGTAAAGGATGAATGCAAGCATCTAGGTGGTGTACTACAACTTATAATGATTCTGAAATGGAAATGGGAGGCCATTTCCATGGATTTCATCAAAGGACTTATGAGGACAGTAAGGAAGCATGATTCTATTATGGTTGTGGTTGACAGGTTAAGCAAGTTATCTCACTTCATTCTAGTGAAAACTACATATTCAGCCAGTGAGGTAGCATAGGTGTTCATCAAAGAGATAGTGATATTGCATGGTGTTAAAAGGAAGATTGTGTCGGACAGGGATGAAAAATTAACTTCCAAGTTTTGGAAGGAGCGATTTGCAGGCTTCGATACAGAGTTGTCCTTCAACACAACTTTTCATCTGCAGACAAATGGACAGACAAAGACGCTCAACAAGATCTTGGAGGATATTCTGAGGATGTATGTGATGCACCAATAGAGGAAATGGGAGGGGTATCTTCCATTGGTTGAGTTCATATACAATACTAGTTATCAAGAGTCATTGAAGATGTGTCCTTTCAAGGCATTGTATGGATGAAGTTTTAACACTCCCATCAGTTGGAGTGATCCAGTGAACACGGTATTTATTGGGCCAGATATGTTGGTAGGCATGGAGCAGGAAATGCAGGTTATAAAAAAGAATCTAAAGGAATCACATGATAGACATAAGAGTTATGTGGATCGAGACATGGTATTCGAGTTTTAGTTTGGGGAGCATGTGTATTTGTGCATCAAGCCCAAGAAAATCTCATTAAGGATTGGATCATGTGCCAATTTGGCACCATGGTATTACGAGCCTTTTGAGATCCTTGAGAGGATTGTACTAGTGTCATATCGACTTGCACTGCCTCCAACAATGAAATTCCATGATGTTTTTCATATTTCAATGCTTAAGAGGTATATAAAGGATTTTGATCTTGTTATTGATTGGTCTGTATTGTAGGTGGAGTAAGAAAGAGAGTTCCAGCCAGAGCCTCAGTGCATATTGCAGCGGAAGCATCTCATGCTCAAGAACAGAGCCATAGAGCAATTTAAAGTGTAGTGGAAGCACTTTGGGCCTAAATAAGCTACATGGGAGATGACGGATTAGATGTAGGCCGTGTATCCTTTATTGTTTTTCGGTTGAGGCAAATCATTTTTTATTTTATGTTGGTATATGTTTGGCATATGTTATGTTAATGCTTTGGTATATGTATATTGATGTAAATACCACCATGAGCTAAGTTATAAAGCTCTAATAAGTGGTATGGTTGTTATATTGTCATGTTGTCATGATGTTTTTCTTTTGAGTAGGTCATTCATTGTAAATACTGCAACGAGCTAAGTTATAAAGCTCCATGGACAATATGTTTGCTTTTCAATGGTTTTTCTGAGGTCATTGTGTGGTTTAACATTAAGGATGGTTTTCCCCAAGGGGGAGGGTTATGTAATAGGCCTAGTGAAAAGTTCATGTAACGAAAGTTAATAAAGGAAAAATAAGACCATGATTAAGGGACACTTATTTTAAGTTGAATGTTGGGCAAAGATATCCTAGTGGGCATCACTGGATGTGTGTTTTTGTCTAAGGAAATTGGAAAAGCCTAAGGAAAACACATTAAAAGGAAAAAAGGAATTTTTGGCACATTTATTTATGAATATAAAGGATATTAGGAGAAAAGTAAGGTGAAAAGTCACAGGTTGCATGTGAAGAGGAAATTGAAGGAAAATAATGGAAAATGAAGAAATTAGAGGCCTCATTCATAAAAAGGCTTATGAGGATCAGTGGGCAAGCTATTTGCTAACCTTTTGTTAGTTCAAGTTTGGAGCTCTCTCATTATTCTCTCTCTCTCTCTCTCTCACTCTTGGTCACCTAGAGTTTTTTTGGAGAAATATAGCTTTGGAGCAAGGAAGGAAAAGAAAGAAAAGGGAAAGGAAGGAAAGCAAGGACCAAGGAAGCAAAAGCAGGATTGTAACACCCTTCTCCTACATCTACCCACGTAACTAGCCAACTAGGGGTTAACATGCGACAAGAGGCTAATATGATGGTATTCAACCTCCTATGTGACCTTAAGTAAGTGGAGTCGACAAAATGAAAGACATAGACCTCCAACATTAACCTTAGGACCCACAGGAACCAGACGCACACCTTAGATATCGCACCCCTGGGGCTTGGTAAGTTTTTGACCAACTTAGGCCCGAGAAAAACTCCCTAGACATAACCCAGGAGAGTTATAATGCTTTCCATCCCTTAGCCAAATGCGTTAGTCTCTAAGGTAATGCTTTGTTTAGCCAACAATTCTAGGATTTGAGCCACCTTTTCAGGCCCAAATCCCAGAAAATTGCCCAGAATGGAATGATTACTTAAAATCGGTAAAAGTACAGGTAAACAATTATGCCAAATAAATAAACTAAAAAAGACTATATCTAGACCCGTACTAGCCATGATAGGCATTTCATCAAACATATCATCAACATGTAACCTACAGGTGTAAACAATAGGATAAAGTGAAGGGATGTCATACTTATATGAGAATCATCATGGACCATCGTTTTCTCATGTCATTCACTGCCTTATAATTTATTAGGACATAGATACATTATCGATTCATAAACAAATAAAAACATGTTGAGAGCCATACATAGATGTTGCCACAATATATACATATAACCAACATAATAAGAACAGAAATACCATAAACATATCGGCCATCCAAATCCACATATACATCAGTACATTTACACATGCAAATCAAGGGAATGAATTTCTCATTAATGAATGAAATGAACCAACTGGAGATGGAACTACCACGTTACACCCGACCGTAGAATGGCTGAGCCAAATCTCTCTTCATCTATTCACCCTCGGGCCATATTCGAAGCATGAATGTGGGATCTCATTAAACACATCAATTAAAACTCATCCAGGGCTTCCATAAGTCATCCACCTAAACCCATGAAACATAGATTCCACCTCACAGTCGCACATCACAACGCTATCATTAGATTGGTCTCCATCCAAGCCTTCCAGGGCTTCTAGAGCATTTGTTCCAATGAAGGCTTCCAGTACTAGAAAATCAACCCACAACTGCCACTAGGATTCCAGAGCGTTTGTCTTACCAAGGCTTCCAGGACTAGTAACTCAACCCAAGTTGTTACAGGGCTTCCAGAGCATTGATCCAATCAGGGCTTCCATGGGTAATTCATGAGTTGTATTCATGATTAATAAAAATTTTATTGATGAAGTTGTGAACAAGAATTGAATGTTTTGGAAAAGTGTTGAGGCTGAGTTTGGTGTTGTTGGAGAAGTTGAAGAAGAAATATTTCGTGAAAATACGATGACTTAAGCAACATCAGAATAGTGGAAGACCCCAAAGTTTTGTGCTAGCATACAAGAACATATACAATATAATTTTGATATCGGTTGGGGTCGTGAAGCCATTGTACATGCCAAAAAATGAACAAGTAATTGATGTGTTGATGAAATCTCTTCCCAACAAGAAGTTAGTTTATTTTGGGAGCATGCTCAAAATGATGGATATCACTAATTTGGTTGAGACGAGAGATGAAGTACCATAAAACTGCTCGTATGATGGTACTTGTGAGGATAGCATGGCCTGGTTAATATTGAGATCTCAGTTGACATCTAGATCCCAGAGGGAGGGCATCGTGTGGAGCTCAGGTTTAGTATTGATACCTGGATCCCTGTAAGGGTTGGTGTCAAGGCATGGAGGACTAGATGGTATCTATATCTTGTTGGATGGATACCATTGTTGTAGCCTGATGGTACCTATAGTGGCAATTTCCTA
>APFE030899210.1:10615-23922 GCA_000404065.3 Pinus taeda
CCTCTTGCTACTTTTCAACTTAATAAAGCTATTCAAGTTTTCCTCCATATTCTTGTGTACTTGTTTATATATGCATTTATATGGTTAACACACATCTGGTCCTGTGTTATTTATGAATATAGATCTTTGTTCTTCGATAGTAGTATGCTACTATGATTCGACAAGTGCTCTTTGAAGCTCGGTAGATGAAGAAGAAGCAGCAAAGCTCTATCAGGAAGGAGAGGAAATCAAGCGCAAGACTAAGGTTGGTCTCCTTGGTTCCCCTTCTGTCTATTTTCATAAAGGAAAACGAAAGTAGACTTTACTTGTTTGTTTCTAAGATAGCTACCAGTCTTAGTGGGAATAGCAGCATCCAAGTGGACACTATTCCCAGTAAAAAAGTTCCACACTCAACTCTAATGTTTTACACAGGAACATTGGGCTTAAAACACCATCTTATCCCTTGGCTCTTGGAGCTCTTCGACTTTCTGGCTTTGGCTCTTGGCTCTGGCTCTGGCTCTTGCTCTGGCTCTTGGCTCTGACTCTAGCTCTAGCTCTTTGGCTTGGGCTCTGGTTATGGCTCTCAGATCTCTCTTCTCGCACTCGCTCTGGCTCTTGGCTCTGGTTGTGCCTCGTGGCTCTCTGCTCTGGCTCTCTAAGCTCTTTCTCTTAGACTTTGCATGCCTCTGTGAGTCACTCAACCTCCAAGCAACTCCAACAACAATATCCTATTGTCAATTAAGCTCTATGGCTTTTCACTTGACCTTCGAGTGACTCCAAAGACTCTTTGTGCATTCAGCTTTTTCTCATTGTTCGCTCTCCTCTCTTCTTCTCCCCCCTCTATCTCTGTCAGTCTATGGCTTTAAGCCATCTACTTCCTAACTGTTCGTTTCTGCTTTCAGCTCTCTCATTCCCTACCTTTGTCCGTTCGAATCCCTTCTTTGGTTGTTACAGTCACTGCATCACACCTCATAGGGAAGTGGCCACCTATTCCGTAACGGATAAGTGTCATGTTCACCGGAAACACTCGATCATTTGAAACAGCCATTATTTCCATTTACTCCAAGAATGCCCGTGAAACACAAATCTCTACCAACTCATCGTCCATGTTGGACTTCAAAGTCTTGCACAATCTGCTTTATGACTTTGTCAAATCCGGTCATCCATCGGTCGCATCTCCACCGTTGATCTGGACACTCCAAATCCTACGGTCTCCATCCATATCACGCGGGTAAGTTGCATGACCTTTACTCGCGCAATGTGAGTGGTTTTCTCTCTCATCCTCTAGACACATGTCACCCAGTGTATGGAATTGCGCGGGACTCGGTCGAACCTGCTTACTGCCTAAAGTGCTTACAATATCCTGTCGGTTTTGCCGTGGGACCCGCCTTCTGATGGAATCAGCGATTCCCATAAGGTTTTATTCCTTTTCCTCATGACCGAGCGCTTGGGGCTTTCCTTCACTGAGGGCGATGCCCTACGATAAGCGATTAGTGCTTTAGTGCTAATCACGTATCAGAAACTGTCTCTGTTTTTGGATTTGGCCTCCTGATTGCCAATTTGTGTTAGTGTGCGGTCACCATGGGCCAACGATCTGCGTGCTTTGACCGAGGATCCTCGTTGTTCCGTGCTAGCCACAAATTGCCATTGTTCAGAGGTTATTTCTGATAAGCTCGATATCCAAAAGACTTTTGAATTCGGCATGAGTTTCTTTACAGAGTTTGGGTAACTTTAAGAGATTTTAAGGATCCAATTCGAATCAAGGAGGGACCCAAAAAAAAAGGAAACCTCTCACAAATATATTATTTTCTTTTTAGCTCCCCCTTTTAGCTATGTGACCTCCATGCTTTGTAGAATTCAAGGTGTACGATATATTTCGCACTTTCCCTTAGACCGGGTCCCGCTTATTTAGAGAGTTGCGGAAGCTTATAGTTTTAACTGGGTTGATATCCTATAAAGGATAATTCCAAACATGTTATAAATTTTGGAAAAAAAAAAATCTTACCCAAAACTATCCTCCTCTATATATATCCACATGCATTATGGCAGCCACTTATCTTTCAATCTCATTTCTAACAATGGGTTGGAATTGGACACTTTCTTAATCCTTTCCCATCCAATTCTACCATAATAAAATATGGTAAGCCAACTATTATGACCATTTTTATCAAATATTTCATTTTTGTATGATTTCATTTCATTAAGATTTATTCAACACAAAATGTTTAAGAATGTCTCAGCCTGTTATGGATTCCATAGAAAGAATTTGAGATTGGTATATTGAGGAAAACTTCTCATATATAACAGTAATTGGTTGTCTTTCCCACCTCATGTTCTACCCATATATATACTAGACAGGATTATCTGTAGAGAAGTGGAAAATCACACAGTGGGTATTGGAATTACCTTAGAATTAAAAGGGTCATCTAAGAGAGTATGGTATGAATTCCTAATTCCAATTGGTATCTATACCCTTAAGAACTTAAAACATGGTAAAATGGAGTTAATTCCTTTTAATTCTTTAAAGTTATCTATTATTCCTTTGAAGATGCATGATCCACATAAGATCATTGATAATATAACCATCGTTGCTTGTATTAGAAAATATTTTCATGAGACTTCTATATATTATGATATATTTAAAGAAGCCAATTAATTTCAAGAGGTATGTAAGAGAGCTAAAGAGTTGTCTCCTTAGCATTATCATACTTTCATGGTATATAGAGATACCAAGAGAGCTCCATTGCCACTGATTTTACAGCTAGCAAAAGAAGGTGATGGGGTAAAGCTCCTAGCTCTTCATATTAGCATACTTCTACTCAAAATACTTCCTCACGAGGAACTTCACCAGAATAACAAACTTTTTTTGTGCTAAATAAATCAGTTGTATCAGCAAGTAAAGGCACTTATGTTAATCCTCCTAAGGAAACAATTTCAGAAAAGGTAATAAGCAGTGAAATGTTCAAGGATTGGCAAATATTTCAACAAATAACTTCACAACCTACTAAGCGAACAAGGAGAGCATCAATTGAAACTAGGATTCCTAGTAAAACTACTAACAAGCGGCAACTAATAGCATCACCAACGAATACCATAAACAACTCTCTCAAATTCTAAAATGCTAATCAAGACCTCTATCAGTGTGTTTCCTAGCTTTGAAAAAGTTTCTGTTTCAAATCTTGAACCTCATTTTAAAATATTGTAAATGCCACTTGTTGATGTCTTTTACAATCCAAGACAACAGACTATATTGAAAAGGAGTAAATAGAAGATAAATACCATTGAGAGTCAGGTTTCGATAGTAGTAACAGATCCATAAACAATGCCTTTCGAGGTAATTTTGGAAGGATCATCAAAGGCTCTAGATGGAGTATTTGAAGAATTTACTCAATATGCATGGGCCTATTGATAGTGTTGCAAAAGTCAAACAATTTATCAAATAAAAGGATGAAATAATATATCAAATGGAAAAGGATTCTTCATAGGTTGAAGCTCAAATGCAAGCTCAGATTTCTTAAGTCAAAAACTAGTATGAATCTGAAATTAAACAAAAAAATATTCACATTAATGAGTTTCAAGAGAAGATGAAACAGAAGAATGCAATTATTTTGGATCTTTCCAATTTTCAACATGAAGACCATGATCTAAATAACTAGCTACACCATGAATAAATAGCTAGAAAATGTGTTCATGAGACTTCTAAAGAATCCAATTAATATCAAGAGGTATGTAAGAGAGCTAAAGAGTTATCTATTGAGCATTATTAGACTTTCATGGTATATAGAGATACCAAGAGAGCTCCATTGACACCGATTTTACAGCCAACAAAAGAAGATGATGTGGACAAAGCTTCTAGCTCTTCATATCAGCATACTTCTACTCAAAAGACTTCCTCATAGGGAACTTCACCTTAAAAGCAAACTTTATTTGGGCTAAAGAAACTAGTTGTATCAGCAGGTAAAAGCACGTATGCTAATCCTCCTAAGGAAACAATTTCAGAAAAGGTAATGAGTAGTAAAATGATCAAGGATTGGCAAATATTTCAACAAATAACTTCACAACCTACTAAGCGAACAAGGAGAGCATCAATTCAAACTAGGATTCCTAGTAAAACTACTAATAAGAAGCAACTAATAGAATCACCAACAAATACCCCAGAAGCAACTCACTCAAATTCTAAAATGCTAATCAAGACCTCTATCAGTGTGTTTCCTAGCTTTCAAAAAATTTTTGATTCAAATCTTGAACCTCATTTTGAAATATTGTAAGTGCCACTTGTTGATGTCTTTTACAGTCCAATACAGCAGACTATAATAATTGAAAAGGATTAAATAGAAGAGAAATGCTACTGAGAGTCATGTTTTGACAGTAGTAATAGATCCATAAACAACACCTTTTGAGGTAATCTGAGAAGGATCATCAAAGGCTCTAGATGGAGTATTTGAATAATTTTCTCAATGTGCATGGGCCTATTGATAGTGTTGCAGAAGTCAAACAATTTATCAAACAAGAGGATGAAAGAATATATCAACTGGAAAAGGATTCTTCACAGGTTGAAGCTCAAATGCAAGATCAAATTTCTTAAATCAAAAACAAGTATGAATTTGAGATTAAACAGAAAAATATTCACATTAATGAGTTTCAAGAGAAGAAGAAACAGAAAAACGCAAGTATTTTGGATCTTTCCAATTTTCAACATGAATACCATGATCTAAATAACTAGCTACACCATGAACAACAATTATTTTGTGGCAAGTTAGGCCCTATACAGCCTTAATAGATTTTGCTTAATTCTTTCTTGAATTATTTGATTTAAATGGAAAGTTAGTATGATGAAACCAAGCACAAGCTTAATGAGAATTTGAAATGGTATAAATATCCCAAGAGGTATTTACCAAACCTACCAAGAAGTAATAAAATGTACAAATACAAATTTCTTCATGTCTAGAAAACACACATATGTTTGGTCAAAGAACCAGTAAAAGTTACGAAGGTACTTTCTAGTTTTGTGGTTCAATCTATTACCTAGTATTTAAAACATGCAAAAATTATGGTTAGTCGATTTAGAGTAGGCTCTCCCAAAAGCACATATTTTAAACACAAAATAGAAGAGTGACATAACAAAGTCCCATAGTATGATTAAGAATCTAACAAAGGTGAATTTTGAATTAACAATGTAATTTCTCATTAGACCCAATGGTTACCTTCAAGTGAATAAGGTCGTTAATGGGTAAATTACTTAAATAATTCTAGTCTTGCAAAATCAAGTGTATTGTTGTCAAGTGAGAATTAGACCTTACTCACCTCTCGAGTTGGCTCATCTTCTAGAAGTTTATCAGTAATGGTAAGCATACATTGGCTCTTCATCAACAATTATTCCTCCAAGTTAGGAATTTCATTTGAAAATTTGTAAAATTTCTATTTTGACTAAAGTTTGTTTATATTTTGTTGAGAGAATCTCAAAGATGGAACTACTCTATTACCATGTTTGTAAACTATTTAAACAACCCTTGAGACTAGAGCAAAGGGCTATGAATCTTGAAAAGAAAAGGCCCAACTGCACTTTTGTACTAGTTTCTTTTCTAATATAAGCATAGAACCATTTGATTCTATCTTTCAAAGAGATAAAGAAATTCTAGTACTTTTATTGAATTAGTTCTTTTTCTACATTTATGATTGGGATCATTTATATGTTGCTTGTGTTTATGTTGGAAGGATTTGATAATTCATTTTTGTCTTATTGTTTCTTTCATTTATAAACATAATGAGATATTAATTTATATGTTAATGATGTTTAGATGTTTAATTCAATTGACTATTGGTTGAATTAAACTTTCTTTAACAAATTTATTTTAATCAATAAGATCACCTAAAATCTATATTTTGAGTTGTTGAAGTTGTCTTTATGTTTCACATAAACATTAAGTACCCACATATATATATATATATAGATATATATATATAATATAATAATATATATATATATATATATATATATATATATATATTATAATATTATATATACATATATATACATATATATACATATATATATATAAACTTAATGATTTCATTGTAATTAAATGTGCATACGTTTAATTCTGGTTAAGTATAAGACATTAAAAATACAAATAAGCATTTAATCATCAGTAATTTTGTTGATGATAATTGTTTGTAAAGTTGTTTGTAAAAAACGTAATTATGTTTTTATTTTATAAATAGCTACAAACTGGGAAACTATTGGTTGAGTACATATGGTTGAAAGAGGAAAAGGTTGCAATTTTATTTTGGAGATTATTATTATCCATCAACAAGTCCTAGGCATCTAATCTGGGTGATTATATTTAATTTTGAAATTATGATATTGGCCAATTAAATGTTTCCTCAAAAACAGGGAGTTTTCCTCAAGAGTGGGAAATAGGAGCTCATTAATGAGAAATTAACTACCTGCCACTTGTTGGTGAGGTGGAGGCAATTAATAACTACCCAAAGAGTGGTAGATGGATAATATCTCTATAATTTTACTTGCTTTTGTCACACAATTTATGGAGAACATAATTGGAAGAGACTAAAGAGAGACATAAGTAATTGACAAAAAAAAATTGTAAACCTATTTTGTCCAAAAGACAGGCATATTGTTGCGTCAAGGTTGGGAAGAGCCTAGTACTCATCCCTTAATTTTCCATAATTACTTTACAAATCGGTGTTCCTAAATCTTATTATTGTTTAATTATTTGGTGGATCAAAAGTATAATGTTGTTAGATTCATGTTATCGCATGATTTCTCTACAATTGGTTTGATAAGAGGATTATTTCATTCTTTTGTTCAATTGTGGTTATTCGGTAGTAATAGAAAAAGAAATTAATGGTTTTTTTTTGTTATATGCTTCAAGAATATTATTTCTATCAGAGAATACCTACTGAAATTTACATTAGCTTCGAAAAAAGAGTTTTGAAAGTAATTAAAGATTATGCTTTATTTTATTTTGGAAATATATACTTTTAGAATTAAAAGAATTACTTGTGCGGTGATGGACTAAGAACTTAGTCTCCAACAACATGATGTAAATGGAAAATATGTTATATGTAGATAAAATGTATTACAGACTTGTAAAGGGAAGCACAAAGCAAACTAGTATTAACCCTAATCTGTCCTCCCCCATCAGATGGGTTTGCCACATATCTGATCGTCAAAGGATTAGATCAATAGTACACAGGTGGCTTCGTAATCGATTTCCATAAGTAACCTTGGAACAATCCAGAAGTCCCAATAACATAAGTAAGACTATAGTATGGTGAAACTTCACATTAATACCACATACATGAAAACAATAAACTCGATATTGTTTAATAACATAAAGACTCGCCATATCAAAGGAAATGGAGTAGTATATATTTATGCGAACAACGAAGTGTTAACTCTGTGATATGTAAATACAATATTAAGTAATATAGGAGTCAGATATTTATATTACTAATAACATAATGTGAAGTCATCAAGGTTCCAAATAATAATAATTTATACAATTATCAATACAATACCCAAATTTGAAATAGCTATATAGAATCAATGAAAAAGGAAAAATATATCATTTTTATAAATGGAAAATAATGTTAAGTGTTAAATTCACCAATATGATCTCATCCCAAGCTAGTTGGACATCCATGCTCGCAACTAGTTGGACATCCATGCTCGCTTGTGCAGCCACTATATGATATCAATCCACCTATAAATGTTGAAATAGCTATATAGAATCAACGAAAAAGGAAAAATATATCATTTTTATAAATGGAAAATAATGTTAAGTGTTAAATTCACCAATATAGGCATACAGTGATCTCATCCCAAGCTAGTTGGACATCCATGCTCGCTTGTGCAGCCACTATATGATATCAATCCACCTATAAATGTTGAACTGCAAGTTTCTCCCTAACCTTTACTCTACTTTGTGTTATTGAGCACCTCTTCCTCTTTCTGTGGAAGTCCCAGCCTCTTGTTGGCAAGACTTCATCTCTCTTCTTCTTTTCACTACTTTGTTTTATGCTATTATGTCATTAACTACTACAACTTGCATTTAGTTCTTTGTTGCTCTCCCTTCTTCCGTTATCTGTGTTTGTTATACCTATTCAGATTTTGTGCTTGCTGTCACTTTTTGGTGCTATTGGATTTCTTTGTTTCTGTTGGGTTGGTGTCTTTGGCTATAAAATCTATCTCTCTTCCTACACCTGCTATTCTGGTACATCTGAAGTGTGGTGTGCCAATTGGTTTGTGCAAAACCAATAAGCAGCATATGGGGCCTTAATGAGGACCACCCATATACTTTGTCCCAGGTTTAATTTCTACACTACATGGCTTCTTTGTGAGCCAAAAAACAAACAAATAAAAATAACACAAAATAAAATAGGCCTAGAAGCAAAATTTAAGTTTTTGGCTTCTTTGTGTTCTAAGTTGTAGCTCCTGATGCAGCGCTCAGAACATAAATCAATATAGACTTTAATAAAAATTAAATCACACTCCAAATCATGAGCATCACAAAAAAACTACATGGCTATTTATTTAGAGGAAAGAAGTCTCTCGTATCTCTTCTAAAGAAACTTCCTCCTAGATATTTGGTGGAAGTTAATAGCTATCCTCACAATTTTAGAATTATATCCTAACTTCCCTATCTCCTAATTAATTCTAAAATGACTCACTAGTTCTAGAAAATCCTAGATTCTTCAATTAAATAATTACATAAAAAATAAATATGAGATGCTCCTACATCAGACTACCGGGGAAGAAAAATACATTCATATGCTTTGTTTATGGAGTTCCTCAATACTGGTTCCACATTTTGAAATCTTTGTTGTTGTCATCCAAGAAGCGTCTTCAACTGGTTGATTTCTCAATTTAACCAAGTATTGAAAATATTCTTTGTTTCTGGTCCTTTTAGCTACTCATTGATCGATAATGCATTCAATCTGCTTTGCTAGTGTTGAAGGTAGCTACTTCTCCCACTGAATTTTTTCCATGAACAGGTGCACCTGTAGAGTCATCCACTGGTTCCTTAAAGGGGTATATATCTGAAACATTAAAAATTGGTAGTTCTATTTCATAAGCATTTGAGGAAAATTTCCTCAAAACTTTGCATGGTCCAATATTTTTCAATTTTAATTTATTATATTCCCCTTTAGGAAATATTTCTTTCCAAAGGTGTGCCATAACAAAATCTCCAACATTAAAGTCCAATCGTCTTCTTTTGGAATCTGCTCTTTGTTTATACTTGATGTTGCTTTCTTGTAGTTGATGTTTGACTCTGTCTTGTATTTCCTGCGTATTGGCTGTAAAGTCTTCACCATCTGCACTTCTGAATTGTTGTTTTCCCAGATTCCTCAATTCATAATTCCCTCTCAGATGCATTCCATAAATAATCTGGAATGGACTTAATCCTGTGCTTCTGTTAGGTGAATCGTTATATTCAAATTCTTCCTGAGCAAGTACTTGATCCCATTGTTTCGGATATTCACTTACCAAACTTCTTAAGATACTTCCAAGGCTTCTATTTACCACCTCGATCTGACCATCAGTCTGGGGATGATATGATGAGCTAAAACTGAGATTGGTTCCCAACTTTTTCCATAGAGTTCTCCAAAAATGACCCACAAATTCGGTGTCTCTATCAAAAACAATACTTGTAGGCAATCCATGCAATCTAACTACCTCTTTGAAGAATAAGTTTTCTATGTTAGTTACATCATTTGTCTTTTTACAAGATATAAAATGCGCCATCTTTGAGAATCTATCAACCACAACAAATATTGAATCATTTCCTTTTTGTGTTTTGGGCAACCCTAATACAAAATCCATGATGATGGAGTCCCATGGTCAATTTGGTAGTGGTAGAGGTTGATATAATCCAGTGTTTTGACTTTTTCCTTTTACATATTGACATATTCTGCATCTTTCCACAAATTTTCTTACATTTGTTGACATTTGAGGCCAATAATAAAATGCTTATAACTATGCTAGAGTTTTATCTTGCTCGAAATGACCTGCTAAACCTCCACTATGTTTTTCTTTCAACAAATTTTCTCTCATTGAACATCTAGGAATGCACATTTGTTTTCCTTTAAATATAAGTCCATCATGTATCATATAATATATCCATGGGGTTTGGTCTCCACTAACGGGATTTTGACAAACTACATAAGCTTCCTTAAAATCTGGATCATCTTGATACATATCTTTCAATTCATCAAGTCCTAAAACATTTGCTTGAAATTCTGAAAAATTAAATTGATTGTGCTTAATGCATCTGCCACTTTGTTTGATTTCCCACTCTTATGTTTGATGATAAATGTGAAATTTTGTAAGAATTCAATCCATTTTACATGTCTTTGACTTAATTTTGTTTGATTGTTGACATATTGTAAAGCATGATTATCTGTGTAGAGGATGAACTCTTTTGGCATAAGATAATGTCTCCATTTTTTTAAAGTTTGTATGATGGCATAGAATTCTTTATGATAAGAAGAATATTTTTTTCTTGGCCTCATTAAGTTTTTCAGTGAAGTAGGCAACTGGTTTTCCTTCTTGACTTAAGACATCACCTATTGTAGTTCCACTAGCATCAGTCTCAACCTGAAATAACTTATCAAAATCTGGCAGTGATAAAATAGGTTGTTCTATGATCTTTTTCTTTAATAATTGGAAACTTATATTAACTACTTTTGTCCAATGGAATGGTTGATTTTTCTCCTTAATATTTTCTACAATTGGAGCACATATGCCACTGAAATTCTTAATGAATTTTCTGTAGAAGCTTTCCAATCCATGAAAACCTCTTACCTCTGAAATGGTTTTTGGAATTGGCCAATTGATTATGGCCATTACCTTCTCCTGGTCCATCTTTAGGCCCTTTCTTGAAATCACAAAACCTAAGTACAATAGTTATGTCTTCATGAAACTACACTTCTTTAGATTGATTAACAATTTCTCTTGTTGTATCTTCATTAAAACCATCTTAAGATGTCTTAGGTGCTCTTATTTTTATTAACTGTAGATTAAGATACCATCAAGGTAAACTATAAAAAAATTACAATGAATTATTTTAAAACTTCATTCATTAGCCTCATAAAAGTGTTGGGAGCTTCGGAATTACCAACCATTCATATAAACCATTATTATTTTTAAATGTTGTTTTCCATTCATCATCTTCTCTGACTCTGATCTGATGATATCCACTTTTTAAATCTATTTTAGAAAAACATGCAGCACAACTCAGACAATCTATGAGATCATCAATACGGGGTAATGAAAACTTGTACTTGATTGTAATTTTTTTGATTGCTTGAGAGTCTATGCACATTCTCCATCCACCTTCCTTCTTTGGATTTAATATTGTTGGAACACCACACAGACTTAAGCTTTCTCGAACAAGACCTTTATCCAGCAAGTCCTACACTTGATTTTTAATCTCTTCATTCTCTTTTGGAGTCATTATGTAAGCTACTTTGTTTAGAAGGATAGCACCTAGAATGAGGTCAATATGATGGCTAATACTTCTAATGGGAGACAATTCATCAGGTAAGTCATCCACTACAATATCAATAAATTCATTCAACATGTTTTTAATTTCTTCTGGAAGATCACTCAAATTTGTACTTGTAAGGACTACCTTTGGCTTACCGATCAAGGCAAAATTTATCTCTTCATGCTTGATCTCTTGAAGAAATTATTTCCAACTAAGTAACATTACCTTGGATTGGTCTTCTTCTAGTACTTTTTCATTCTTCAAAGGAAAAAGTACATGCTTTTCACCATCCTTTTCAAAGGTGTAGGTATTGCTCCTTCCATCATGCATTGATTTCTTGTCATATTTCCATGGCCTTCCAAGTAAGATATGGCATACATCCTTAGGCATAACATCACAAAGAACTTTATCCTTATAACTTCCTATTTGAAACTCCACTTCACATTGTTCATTAACTAGTATCTGATGTCCTTTTTGCAACCATGAAACTTTGTAAGGAGTAGGATGTTTAATTTTTCTTAAATTTAACTTTTCTACCATTTTAGTAGATACTAAATAATTAGTACTCCCACTATCAATGATAACTTTACGACATTTTCCTCCTGATTTACAAACAGTTTTGAACAATGTTTTTCTTTGTGGGTTTTTTTTTAACTTATTCTCGATATTTTAATAAAGTTCTTTTCATCATTAAGGATTCACCAGTTTCAGGTGCATTTTCATGTGTAGAGGATTGTACACTTTATGTATCAGTTTATGTTATATGTGTGCTTCCTTGACTAGAAAATATTTCTGGAAATTCATTAGCCTTATGACCAACTTTGTTACATATATAACATCTTACCACAAAAGATTGGCCTCTACCTCTTTGATATGGTCTTCGTCCTCTGTAATCTCCTCTTGATGATTCTTCATGTTGTGAATTGTTTCCTTCTTCTCTTTGAAATCTTCCACTACAACTTCCTCTGCTTGATTGTCCTTAGCTTGACGAACCTCTGCTGAATTTTCCTCTAATTCTTACTGTGTTTCGTGTTCTTCTTCTTTGACTTTTATTCCGTGCTAATTTTTATTCAACGTAAGAGCTATCTAATAAGCTTCTTCAACCAGTTTTAGAAACAAAATATTCAATTCATCTTGTATTTCGAATTTCAATCCATTAATGTATCTAGCTAATTTTTATTCATCGGTTTGTAGATGACCAGATCTTATACTCCATCTATAAAACTCCTCTGATTATTTTACAGAAATAAATTTTTGCTTAATATTATTTTGCATCTGGCAAAAGAGATTTAATTGATAATCTCGAGGAAGAAATTTACCTTTGATTTTAGCCACCATCCAATCCCAACTAGTGATCTTTCCTTTATTTCGATTTCTCCTTTCAGCTTGCACATTGCCCCACCATAACGTAGCATGTCCCTTTAATCTGGTCACTGCGAACTTAACCTTCTTCTTATCTGCTCCACCTTCATAATCAAAATATTTGTTGATGGCGCTGATCCAATTGATCAATTCTTCGAGATTTAAACTGCCTTCATGTTGAAAAGTGTGCAACAAGAAATGCTTGTTGAGATTGCAACAAGATGATGGAGCTTAGTGAAAAGAGTCGCCTTCACTAAGTGGGCCCGCAGGCTATTTTTGGCGCAAGTCTATTTTTAGACTATGTCTATTTTTAGACATATGGATCATGTCTATGGATTGCAGGTTGCTGTTAATGGATGATTGATCAAGTTGGGAAAAATAGATGGACTTCTATTTTTGATGAAAGTGTGAGTGATCACAGTGTGAGTGATCAAGTCTATTTTTAGACTGGCT
>APFE030899216.1:0-45560 GCA_000404065.3 Pinus taeda
TTGTTGAGCAGCAGGACCATACTGAGGTTGGTACTGTCCCTGGTACGGAGGTTGGATAAATTGAGGTTGGGATGTAACCACCGTACTTCCAATAGGCATCTGGACCGAAGTCTAGATCGTAGGTCCAGGCTGGGGCACAGAGGTCTGAGGAACAGAAACAGGAACAATAGAAACCGGAACTGCTGATACTCCAGAAGAAGTTGGGGTGGATGAAGGAGATGTTGAAGTAGCCATAGCAGAAGTTCGAGGCGGAGTACTAGGAGTACTAGTCCCAGCCTGAGAGACTACAGAAGATGCAGAAGACGCCATAGACTAGACGGGTTGCTCAGATGGACTAGCGGCCTGTCCAGGCTGGGAAGACAACTGCATGTTCGGTTGCAACATCTGCGGATTCTGTGAAGGATCCCACACCAAATTCGTTCCAGGTTATTGACCTTGAGGATATGGAGGTCCATAACCAGGTTGAGGGTAAGATTGATAGTAGGGTTGACCTGAAGGCGGTTGATACTGGCCTTGGGGCACATATTGGCCTTGGGGCACATATTGATACTGGGGTTGCTGCCCTTGAGGTACGTATGAATATTGACCCTGGGGTTGATATTGATATGAAGGTTGACCTTGGGGTACGTAAGAATACTGGGGTTGACCCTGGGGCACATATTGGGCCTAGGGTTGATCTTGAGGAAGGTATTGTCCTGTAGGGACATACTGTCCTTGAGGTTGCTCCCCAGACACAAACTGAGCACCCTGGGGTTGCCCCCCGGGTGGATATGAAGTACCGTGAGGTTGTCCCCCAGGCGGATAAGAAGTACCTTGAGGCTGCCCCCCAGGCGGTAACTGACTGCCTTGAGGTTGACCCGACATCATGAGAATTTCTTCAGCACTCAACTGACTACTGCCACTACTTCCAGCTAATAATTTTTGTTTGTAGGGACGAGGAGATGCTCCTGAAAAAGTACCAGAAATGGACTGATACCTAACGGGAACAGACGGACCGTCGTATAAATAGGCGTCTGGAGATGACGGACTTGACATATATGCAGGAGGAGTAAAAATTCTAGGTGAAAAAGTAAAACGAGGTGGAGAAAAACCGACTGAGTTGTCCAAAAAGTTGGTCAACGAAAGATACCATGTGGTAGCTCGAGGGGGACTGTAAAATATAGATTGACTCTCTCTGAGATCGAGAGAAGGTATATCGTCTTCAAGATATGAAGCGCGATCCTCTTCTGGGGTAATTTCTTCAATAGAAATTAAACCAAAGGGGAGATCTTCAGTAATGACTCTTTCTACCTTGGGTGAACCAGGAACACTAGAAGATGGAGTAACAGGTTCGGATATTTGAGGTTCTTCACCTATGTCACCGGCAGATGCAACACTACCAGTAAGTTCACAAACCTCAACAGCTTCAGGATCGTATCCTGTTTCTAAACCTTGGTAATCCGAATGAACTACCAATGAAGATTCTCCTTCTTCAGGTGAAAGTAATCTAGTGCCACCAGGAGAAAAAAGAAGTTTTAATCCTTCGAGATGAGGCCGGACCTCTTCAGGAGGTTCACCTCGTAATCTACGGGCTTGCCTCAATAAATCGGCCACGAACACAACCTCAGGAGACTCACCCCAAAGTCTACGGGAGTGTCTCGGTGGTTCAGCCACAGCTAAAGATTTTAACTACTACACACGAAATCAAAGTAAAATCTCAAGAAAAACATCTAAGGTCGCTAAAGAACCAAACAATTTTGAAACACACGCCTAAAGAATTTAGGGCGTCAAACCAAACACAAATAGTAGCTTCTGGACCAAAAACACTAGTTGGTGATGAAATCCAACCTCGTAGGATTTAGTACAGAAAGAGCGGGTGGAACAGTTACCCCGGCAACCTGCTTAATGAATAGACTGGACCAAGTTCCTCCACTTTAACCGTCTCGAGTGAAGTGAACCCCCCAGAAAATCCAAGTGAGTCTAGCCGACGTCTGCTCCAGGTACAGTGGGATCTTCCCACCACCGTCACCTTGGGTAGAATCCTAGGATTATGGCCACTAAGGTTACCAACAGCAACAAATATATCTGGGGGAATAGTCTACACTCCGACAGCACGCAAGGGCAGAGTAACAAGCTCAATCCCCTTACCGGCTCCTTGACAATGGTCAATCCAAGGTTTACCGATAAGTGATCCCCTGGCTCCTCAATTTGAGCTTTACCGTTTGTAATACGTGCATGTCTGGCATCGTTCCCAACGAGGGAGGATTGATCCGCTCACTGGTTCGGACACGAGCTCGTGCTTCTCCTTTAAAAGGAGCTTTCCCAGAATATAAATGTAACAGCTGGATTTATTCTATCACAAGATAAGCTACTTGTTTGTTTTAATAGTCTTGGAGAGTTAATTACTCACCTACTCCAAGACACTAGCCTAATCTATGTTGGTGCTTCAGAGCCCTAGAAAATAAAAATTTCTAAGTTAATTTTACTTTAAGCGTTGATTTTAATGGTTGTTCTTTAGGACAAAGGTGATGGAGATGAAACTTGATGGTGTATAGACTCGACTCCAATTCTCTAAAAGATGCACCTAAGATGATTTGATAATTTTCTCTTTTTAATGAATGTTCTAATTAAGAGAGTTGAGAGAATGCAATCTTTTCAATAAAACAACTTTCTCAAAAGACAATCAAAGAAACAATTATCTTTATCTTTCAAAGCACACAAAACATGACCACTTTTTACTTCACGAAAAATTCCTTTCTCTTTCAAAGACGTCAAATGTTACTCTAAAGCAAATGTCGCAAAGGAGATCGTTGATATTTTCCTACTTAATAAAAGCATGTAAAACTAATCGAATCAAAGCAATTTCAAGATCTATGAAAATCTATAAAAAATCACTCAAAAGCAAATCAAAGGAAATATATCTAACCTTACACTTAACAAATTAATCTAAGAAGCAAAAGCTTACTAGGATGATTATGGGATGTTTTACTTGGCAATGATTAATCCAAGGACTAGTTTATGCAGAATCAAAAACTAATCAAAACAAAAACTCAATCTCTTTTTGTTCTTTTTGAAAATGAAATTCACAACTTTAAATGAACAAGTTATATTGAAATTTTGCAAAGAGGCAACACAAAGGTAGGTCGCTCACGAGGGTAGATTTTGTGACTGGTCCGACTCCTAAGAAGACTGACAAAACCAGAGATATCTAAGGCTTTGCTACTTCTAAACCCAAAGTCACTACAGGACCAATATAAAAACCAAAACCCTAAGGCTAAAATCTCAAGGAATTTCACTAAAACTTTCGACACTAATGGAAAAAGTATAGGTGAAGATTTTTGACAGTCAACCAGTGGATCTGGGCAGTAAAGACTAAGAAAAACAAAATTCAAAAGGAAAAAGTGATAAAAAAGGGAAAATTTCTTAATTTTAACAGGGTACGCAGGCAGCCTGTTTAACCAGGTGCGTGCACGTTCTGTGTACACAGATACAGTGCGTACAAGTACGCACTGTGTCTAACTCAGAGGGTGCGTACTACTGTAAAACAAAGAAAACCTAAGTTCTAATTCGACCCTAAGCTAAGCCACCCAAAAACACAGTCAAGCAACCAAAAAGCAAAAGAAACAAGACTCTTTTCAGATCAATGTAATGCTCAAAGGAAAAATCAATCACATCAATGGATTCCCCAATGGAGTCGCCAATTTGTCATGCGGAAAGAGTTATTTTTGCGGACAAACCTAACCTCCCTAGGAGTCTAAGACTCTCTAGTGACAAACAAACCAAACAAGAGCAATCCTTATCTAAACACACGTTATTCTATGAGAGATCAAGTGTTTCCTGATCTTACCTTAGGTCCAACGCTTGTTGTAGCAGTCCAGCCTTGCTGATCCAGATGAGCTCCTCTTTCACTTTAAGACCTGCATACACTAACAAAGCAAACGATTACATAACACCTGAATAATTCATTAAACAAAGCATATTCATCACATAGACCAAGGAGTACATGAAATAATTCATTAACAACAAATCATTGAGAAGAATGGACTTATTTGTATTAAGGAAACAAAAAAGGAACCATTACAACCTGAGCCTTGGTGTTGTGCAAGCTCCTCCCAGGGTCCAACAAGAGATTTCCTCTACTTTGACAAGCTCACCCACTCCCAATATGGCAACAAGGAAGGATAGTGATCTCTCCTCACAAGTCAACAATGGAAGTCCTAATTCCAGCAGCATTTACCCTTTAGAATGTTCAGCTTTCAACCTCCCCTCCTTTGGCCCAAGGCCTGTATTTATAGTATTATAGAGGAAGTTATTCAGTTCCAACATCAATGGGATACTCCCTCTTTTGGATGGGGTAGCTCCTCTCTTGATGGGATAAGTTCCTCTATCATAGGGATGCATGAACCATCTGGAGGCGCTCAATACACGTCCAACACTCTTCTAGAAGGCTCTAGAAGTGACCACAAGTAACTTTTTTAAGATGAAACTCGTGCCTTTTGACCTTTACAGGGGTACGCACCCATCCTTTGGCTTACAGAGCGTACAAGTATGCAGGTACAGTGTGTTTGGAGTGCGTACACGCAGGAAAGGTAGAGAGAACCTGCGTACCCAGAGATAAACATGTTTTTAAGTGACTTTCTCTCTTTTTGAAGATTGACATGAAGAGCAGAGGTATGAGGCTTGACAAGGAGGACAATATGACTATTGATGGAGCCATATTAACTGCAGATAGTCATGGTGACAAATTTCAGTGTAACAATCAGATAATATCTTTATTTCTTTCTAGAATATTATATTTTCTTGTCCATATTTGTTTCCAAAGATCCCCCCCTCTGCCTATCCACCTCCACCATAATTTTTCTCCCATAACTTGGTTCAGAGTGTAGGGGTCTCTAAGTCCTAGCCCTCCTTCCATTTTCTTTTAGCACCAGACCCATCCAAGATACTAAGGCCCATTTTCTGACTTGTTTTGCACCACCGAAAAGGAACTTTTTAAAAATGTCGACCATTTTGGAGCAACCCCCTCTTGGGGTGGCCATACCAAATAGTTGATAAATGGGGATAGATTGAAGCACGAATTTGAGAATGGTTTTCCAGCCTACTAAGTTAAGGAATCTGAAGGCCCAACTGCTTATCTTTCCCCAAAGATTTTGAAGAATCGATTACCGGCAAGGGGTCTTCAAGGAGTTTTCGAATAAGGGATTTCCTAGATATTTAGATAGGAGGGTCCTAATGCCAAACCCCAGGATCCTGGCTAGGTAGGTCCAAACATTCCCCTCAGTGTTAAAAAATAAAATACATGATTTGTCATTATTTATTCTTGTCCTCGAGGCCTCCATGAAGGTGAGAAGAATTTCTTTTATTCGACGCACTTCTCATAGGGATACCTAAAAAAAGAGCATGATGTCATCCATGAATTGCTGGTGAGTAATGGCCAAGTCATTGCCCCAGATCCTCAAGCCTCAAAGCTTAGATTCCATGACTTCATTTTTTATCAAACAACCCAGCCCATCTGCTGCGAGAATAAAGAGAAAAGGAGGTATTAGGTCTCCCTATCTTAAGCCACGAGTTGGTTTGTAGGTGGGGGTGGGAGACCCATTTAGCATGATAGAGATAACAGGGGAGGAAATCATGGCATGTATCTAGTTTATCCATCTTTGATTGGAACCATAGGCTTTGAGGATGCCATTTAGATAGGCCTAGCTTAGCTAGTCATAGGCCTTAGAGAGGTCTAACTTAATCAACATCCCTAGAAGATTTCTCATCTTTAGTGAGTGCACTATTTCCTACGAAGCTACAAACCCATCCAGGATTTGTCTTCCTTCTAAAAATCTAGTTTGCTCCAGGGATATGAGGTTGGGCAGAAAAGGTTTAAGGTGTTTTACAATGAGCGTAGCATTTATTTTATAAATAACATTACACAAAGAAATAGGGTGAAACCATTGCGGATATTCATATTTCAAATTTTTGGCAATAAGAGCAATAAAAGTAGCAGTCAAACTGGGGCATACCTTTTGATTTCAATGAGATTCCTTCACCACCTCAAGAATGTCCTGTCCCATGAAGCTCCAAGTTCTGTTGTGAACCCATCAAGTCCAGAGGCCTTAATTTTTTTCATTCCTTTGACAACCTCTTCCACCTCTTCCAACATGGTTGCTCGCATCAAGGCTAAATTATGGTCCCAAGATACCAAATGAGGGATATTTTTTGTGATTCTTTGTATGGTTTTTGATCTATTCTCTTGTGGTTCGGTGAGGAGGTCTTTGAAGTGGTTCAGGAGAAGCTCCTCCATTTCCTCATGTTGAACCCTTTGATTCCCCTCTTCATCTTTAAAAGAGTATATTCTGTTGTACCACCTGTGTTGGACCATAGCTTTATGGAAGAAACAGGTATTATGTTCGCCTTCCTGCAACCAATTTACCTTTGATTTCTATTTCCATATAATTTCCTCTTTCTTTCTTCTTTCCAATAGCTGGTTTATTAACAATCCTTCTTCCTTCATAAGATCCTCAGTTCTCCCTTCTTGAATAACTTGTTGTTGCAACTCTCCTATTCTCTTATTTATCTGGTGTTGGGCATTCATAATATGTCCAAATTCTTCCTTGTTCCATTTACTTATCCTTTTCTTTAGTTCCTTCAATTTAAGTTGGAAGGTATTCATGCAGTTCTTCCCTTGCTCTTCACTCTTTCTCCATCATTCCTCTATTTTTTTAGGAGACCAAGGTCTCTTACCCAGAATGCCTGAAAGTGGAGAAGGTGGTTCTTGGGTCACACTTTCAGGCCTATCTCCAGTCTTATTGGCTATTGGTCAGAGCCCATGCATGGGAGGATTAAGGATTCCATGAATATGTCTCTGCTTATGGCTTGTTCTGAAATCTGGTATTTATGCAGCTGGGAGGCAATTTGATGGCTTCCTCCCCTCCTATTATTCCATTTGTGGACTCCATTAATCATTGGTAGATCCACAAGGTGGAGTTCTCCAATGAGGTCTCCAAAGGCTTCCATATTAGCATCCCTTCTTCTCATTCCTCCCTTCTTCTCATCTAGAGAGGTAATCATGTTTAAATCTCCACCGACAACCAATAGGTCTTTGAGGTATAGGTTCCTCGTTTTTTCCATATTCTAGAGGTATGCTTCTCTTTCCCTTGGGATATGTGGTCCATAGACCCTTGTAAGTAGCACCCATTCATTGGATCCAATATGCCGAAACTTTCTTGATAGTGTTCTTAGAAGGTTGATCCATTCATCAAACATTATCTCTTTGGGATTCCATATGATCACTAGCCCTCCTGCTCTCCCATTGGCATCCTGAACCATGACTTGGTACCGAGGTTTGAAATTTTCCAAAATTTCCTTCAACTTTCTCTCATTGATCTTAGTTTCATGTATTATCATGATGTTTGGCTTGTCTTTCTTCAATCTCTCTTTAAGGTACCTTTGTTTTCCTCTATTGTTGAGGCCTCTTATATTCCAGGATGTAATGATAATTTCAACAATTTGGGGGGTTGCTGAAATACCTCTAACAATGGTACTACCCTTTTCGAATTTACTAGTAGCTCACCAACCATTTGTATGGACTCATTTAAGGTTCTTCTTCCATGCTTCTTCCCTCCTTTTCCTTGGATTCCTGGTTCTTGCCCTTGGCTGGGTTGGGAACCTAGGTGTTTGGGTTGAACTATGATAGTTGTACCCTATTTGGCTTTGTATTATTGTAAGGTTTCCTTATATAATTGCTTCTGGTCTGTTGGGATGAAGAATTCATCTAAGTGCCTCCATTCTTATAGTAAGCGCTTCATCACTTGTTCCTTGACACTAAGGTCTTCTTTTGAGTTATTAATCTCCATATGGTTCTGATCTATCATTTGCATATGATTCTCCTTTCCTTGAGTTTCTATTACCTATTTTCTCTTAGGCTTATTTCCTTCTAAGGAATTTTTTGTTGGATTTTTAGCTTCCATTGTAATGTCAGGGATTACCTCTCCTGCTTCCTCCTCCTGTAGTACTACGAATTGATTCTTGTTTCGATGCTCTTTCGTTTTGGCTCGCTCTCTGGTTTCTAGTAGGTTGTTGGTTCCTTTTCCTCCGGTGAACCTCCTGGAACCCTTCCCCATCTTCTCTTGTCATTGTTTCCCCTTATTTTTTTCTCACCTGCAGGGTTTTCACTCTGGTTTAGCGGGCAAGCTCGATACAAATGACCATATTCATGGCAGCGCCGACATATTAAAGGAATGTACTCATAGTCTAGGGGTTGTTACCAGATCTCATCATGGTATTCCAATTCTATGAAATATGGTATAGGTTCAGTGATGTTCATGTAGACGCAAATTCTAGCGTAGGAGGTGTACCTTCCCCATCTTGTAGAGTCTGCCACCTTAACAAAGGTTCCAATAGAGTTTCCAATACCTTCTAAGATTTCTAGATCCCAGAAATCCATTGGTAGGGCAAAAAGTCGAACCCAGACTAGGGCAACAAGGAGCTTTTCCTGATCTAGGTTGTAACATTACTCCCAATGTCTTATAAAGAGCCCTGCATTATTGAAGAAATAGGGCCCATCCTCAAAAACCCTCTCTTTGTCTTCCAGGTTGGAGAAAATCACTGTGAAAAACCCTCTTTCCCCCAGTTTAAGATCAATGTGGCCCTTCGGTTACCATCTTTGCTGAATCCATTTGATCAACTCCTTCTCTGTTGGCCAAGCTCCAATGAATTTGCAGATAAGGGCGTGGTCCTTCATGTACTTTTTTTATTCATATAACTTGTTGTTGGGTATAACAAATCTTAGTCTCTTGATAGCCTGCGGTAGGCATTGTCCTCTCAGAGCCACTTTCCATTTCGCTCCTAGGACCGGAGGTACTTTGCCATGACCGTCGGTTTTGCCTGCTCCTTCTCCGTGTTGGCTGGATTCCCCTATCGTTATATTCCAATAAGAGGGGATCTCTTCCCCCTACCAGTCCCTCATGGCCCAGGTCAATAGTTTGTTATTTTTTGTTGTCGTAATCCCATCACGATCAGGGATTCCTGTAGGTTTGTTAAGATTATTTTGATGAAACTCTAGCCTCTCTCTTCACCATCGCTCCACCAAAACCTCAAACTATTAATGGAAAATATTTCTTGATGTAGCATTTTAAAATAATATTAATAACAAAACAATCAATGTGTGTGTGTGTGTAATAAAAAAAACATTTTAATGTGCATGATGTGACCCGTAAATAAAATAAATCAATTCCCATTTTCAGTAAATATTCGAGTTTCAACTACATATATATTATATAAAACAATTGAAAAAAAACATTACGATTTAACATATTTTCACATATATTAGATGCATAATTCTTTCTGCATTCAGCAAGGAGTTAATACACACACACACACATAAATAATGAGAACCAACGTAGTAGATATTAAGCTTGGATCTATCAAGCTTCACAATGGATCAAAGCTCTTAAGATATAGATTTTTTTTCAAATTTTCCACTCTAAAAAGAAGTTTGCACCGTAGGAGATTTGATCCCCATCGACACTTGATAGCTCTAAGATTAAGATGAATCTATGCCAATTAATTACAATTACATATGAATGGGGTTAAGTGTTGGGGATGTTACGATCCCTGCCCATTTAAAGGAACCCCTACCTCAATGTTCACCCCCTTTTAGGTGTCATTTTAAATAGCATTGCATTATTTCAAGTGTTTTTTCTTCATTACAACATTCTATGGATTGCTACCTTTTAGTTGCACCAATGTCTTTGCTCCTTCGTATTGAAATTATTTTCCTATTCTTTTCCTCTTTTGCTACATCAAAAATGATATGTTCTTCATAGTTTGGCCACTTTCAAACCTTTGACTTTCCTATAAAACTTATCAACAAATAGGTGTGTCAAATCTTTTCTAAGCATAAAAATTTCTTGAATTTTCATAAATTTGGATGAAAATATCTACTTAATGATAATAATTATATGTGTGTTTATTGTTCACTCATCTAGGCTTCTACAAGTAACATTTTTATCTCATTTTTTACATGAGACATACACATTTCAATGTCCAATCAATCCCCTTCCTTGAGTAGTCTACATGGTTGTGATTCCTCTTGTCTTGGGTCCAAGATCACCTCAATGGCCTTGTTCCTAGGCTCTCCTCTTCTCAGACTTTAGTTTTTTTAACTAGGGAATTTACCATATCACTCTAAGTAGGCATTACATGGAATACTTCCATGTCTTCTTTTGTGCTACTCTAACTGAAACCATTATCTATCCTCCCTAAATAGTTACATAAATTCACATTCCATGCCATACACAAGGAATTCTTCTTACAATCTACATTTTCACTCAAACAAACAATGTTAATTTATCCAGTGTAACATCCTTTCAAATATAATTTACATCAATTATGAAGTTGGTTTAAAAACCATCACATGGTTAGTCATTAAGTCCTTCAATTGCATGCTAAGCAATTAAAAGGAAACATCAATGCACCGCAAAATTCATTCCATTTCATGTTGCAACTATTTCAAAAAAATTATGGCACTTAGATTTTTCATGCCAATAGTTCATATTAGATTAGGGTTGAGATTTTCATTATAACTTTCTCCTTTAGATAAAAGATTTAGGATTCCACACTTCATGTTCTAAGTTGGGGCCTAGTAACAAAGCAAAACATGGCCACTCAAGCCTAGCATAGCACAAAATGGATCCATTCATTGATCATGAAATCCCTCGATGCCTCTCCTTCTAGTGATTTGTGTTCCTTAGCCAAATCAATATTTCAAAACTTCTTTCAAGCACTTGACTAGGTTGAAGGCTTCTTTACTGACCTCCCTAGTCAAACAAGGTTAAATCATAATCCCATTTGAGTTTTTGTGAATCAATGGGTTCTCAACCATCCTCTTTTGAGAGAGACACTCACATCCTCACGAGCTTCGCAAATTTCTCAAACCCACATTTTTCATTGCATAATCCATCATTTCTTTCCTTGACTAGTGAGTGTACTACTCATGTATCTAACTTTTGTCCATTAGGGAAACTCATATGAATCTTTAATATTTTTATCAGATTTTATGTACTAGCAGCTCTCTACCTTAACCATACCCTTCTTGGGAATTCATAACTCATTATTCATATTACTCAATGTACAACTTAATCTTAAAGTAATGCTTACACATTCCTTCAATATACTTCTTGTTGTATTATAATTGATTTCCATACTTTCATAGTTGTCATTACTATGCATGTTCAACTAAAAATTTTTCAAGGCTCTTGGGTTGGGTTTAGAAACTTCTTTGCCTTATGTCCCATATCCAATAAGGGATCTTTTAGTATAAAATTCCTTATAATTCTTAATTTATAATGTCATTCACACATCAATTGTTTAGCCAAATTACTCACACATATGCTTCAACACTTCAAATCAACAACCAATTTATACTATTAACTTGCACAATTATTCAAAAAACAAAGAATATATCAACAATAACTTAGCATGCTTAAGCTGAAGTTTATTTAACATTCAACGTCTTTTAGGAGAAGGAAAAAACAGCTAAACTTCTTCTTATAATAACTTAGGGGTCCCTTCACCTTGCACTTCTATACATACAAGTTATTTCAATCCTAAGTATACCAAGATCATTGTCCCTTTTAATATCAGTTATGCAAGCATTCTTAGGCCTTTAAAATTTTCTACATTTCAATACTTTTCATTCCAAAAAAACTATTAGTAGGAAGAAATTCAACGGTTCTCCATTTTTAATTTTCTTTGCACAACTTGAATTTCATAGTACTCAGATATATTTCTTGAGTAGTCACTTTCAAACAAGTTGGTCATATCCCTTTGGGTTTTACCCATTATTCTACAAAAAATAGTTAACCATTATATTCATATTTTGTAGCTTTGTATCTTCATTCTGAGGTTTGTGATAGTCCATTTACATGAAACCATATCAACATGTGCCCTTCCTTAGTTGCAACATCCACCAACCCTGATATAATCTATCTTTCACGAGTTATTACCAACTCTAATAACTTCAAATACTTACCAATATATTTCAAATGCACAATCATGAACATGCATTTACATTATGCATTCAAACTATGTCTCAATCATCCATATCATCATGTTTGTGCACTACCAACATATTTATTACTATTCAAATGCATTCATGAAATGTGAAAGCAATCTACCTTATGAGAACATGTCTTCATTTAGTTACATGTCTCATAGGTACAACACAATGTCCTTTTTCATATGAAAACAACCCACAAAGAAGTCATTCATGCCAAATATCATGGATGGATCAAGTGACCATCACTATCACCTAGAACCTATTAGGGTCCTATAATAATAGGAGTCATAATTTTGAATGACTAAGGTTAAGCCTTGTAATATTGTACATACCTTTGCTTTCTGCAAATGTTTTCCATATTAAAAAATTAAAAAATGTAAAGAGGGTATGTCCTAAAAGAAATATCAAAGGACAAAAAGAAAAAGAGAAGGTCAAAAAATGAAAATATATGAACCCCAAAAACAAAAGAGACCATGAAAGTGTGCAAGTATAAATGCCACTACTATTTACTTTTATGTGTAATAATGATTTTGTGTAGCTTGTTATTCATGCCACAATCCATGGTAATCAAACTATTTAATCTTGGTTATTTCATGCTTTGAATTTTATGTTTATAGTTAGAGAATAAAATATGACCAAACAATTTAATCTTGGCAGATCATTAGATAGGTAGAGACAATAAAAGGAGCTCGTCAGTTTAATCTGAGCCCTTGGATGGTATAAGGTTAGAATTAGATAGATTACTTTTCAAAAGAAAAATAGATGATAAGGGTTTGCTAGTCTAAATGCAATGAAATAAAATGAAGAAAAAATGTTAAAGTAAGTAAATAGGTAAGTAGAAGAAAGGTTGTTGAAGTATAAATTTTATTGGATCAAAACACATTCATCATTCTTAGATATATGTGCTAATATGTATGCTCAATTATGAAGGAAAAAGAAAAGGTTTACATTTTAATTTAATTAACTCCCCCTCGGTCATTTTTTCCCCTATACTTACTAATTTCCTACCCACAAGCATGTTCTAGTACTTTTAATCCTTCAAGTCAAAGAGGGTCAGAGAATTTCTCTGACTTTTGGTGGGACCGGACCCTTGACTTAATGACTTATGGACATCAAGTGTTAGAATCCCCTTCATTTCCCTAATAAAACCTCTTTTCTTAAGGTTTAACCCCATTTGCCTATGAAAAGTAAACAAATCCATGTTAAATCACATTTCACTCAAAAAAAACCACAAAATACATCTTATCCTAAGTATTAAGTGTATGTAAATAAAGTGTGCAAATATTACATTAACATTTATACTTAAGGGTATATTCACTCCACCAACTTCATATTAATTTTTAACTTTATTATATAATTCCCATAATACCTTTTCCCTTATATTAATTAAAATCCCTATGTAATATCCCAACCCTTAGTTTTAATAAAAACTATACAATTCACCCCATACCCTGACAAAACCCTCTTAATACACCCCTGTGCGATGAACCTAAACAAACCTTGTCATTAAGCACCGCACGATTGTTTTAAACCCATGATTAAAACTTAAATAATCACGATCTGTCGTAATTAAAGCCCTTGCCCCCCCCCCCCCCCGACACCTCAGTTCATATCACTCGCGCGCTTCCCTCGCCCGATTGCCATCTGATCACCATCCCCCTCATCTGATGGTCCACAGCCATATTGGCCTCGACCGATGGCCGATCATTACCCGCCCAATAAAGTTGGTTTCTCCCTGAACCCCAAGTGTTATGTGTCAGGCGCTGGAGTAGATCGGGTGACCCCTCCTAAATACCACCCGACCCTCATAGGCAATGTGATGGATTGGAAAACCGCCTCCCCGCATAAGACAAGACCATCACTGTTAACTTAACTAATCCTGGGCCAAATTTAAAAAGTTGTCCATTAAAACCCTGAAAACACTCGTTTTCATTTCTTTTGCCCCGTTTCAGAGTAAAACCTATCAAACCCTTCCAGCGTCACCTTGAACCTCTGCAACACAATTCGACCTCCGATTACTTTCAAAACATTGCCACGACTCCTTCCCCAGACATCCCTGTGCAATAAAACCATCAATTGCCTTTCCTGCCAACCTATGTTTTCTTAATGATTGTTGTATTTTGCAGGTAATTAGCAGAAGACCAGACCTTGAATAAACCGTTTTGATACTAGTCACAAACTTGTCTACTCCAAGACTCGGAAGGAATTGGCAACCTTCATTCAGAAGAAGAAAGAAATAATTCACACAGAGACATTGACTGTTAAAACAAAGGAACCAGACAGAGCATACAGTCAAAAGACAAAAAGATGAAACATACAGAAACTTGACCAATATCCACTACCCGATGCTGATACACATAAAAACAAAAGAATTTGCTGTTGAAATACAAAGTAAAAAGTTAAAATGTACATTAAAAGTAAAAACACAGTAAAGGATATTGAAAGGTCATCAAATTAAAGTCTATCAAATAAAAGTGTATAAGATGAAAGAGTATCAGTAAAAGTGAATCATACTGAAAAATCAAAGTGAAGATAAATGAAAAAACAGAGCAGAAATAGTACATTTTCTAGAAATTTCTTGTTTAAGTCATACTTTGCAGAAACTACTGTGGCCAATCTAAGATGCATTTCATTAAATTGGAGGAGGTTTGTGTTCCTAAAATGCCAATATACAAAAATATATCTCACTTTTTACATAGGTATTATAAAAAGGGAGATACATGCATATCTTTAGAGCTTATTTTTTGGACTGTGCAAAGTCTTGTTTTTTACATGTTTTTGCAAAGAATATTGTGAACAGCTGGAGGTGAATTTTCAGAATGGAGAGAGGTTTATCTCAATAGCTACAATAACCTCTTTCACCTTTTACATATCTATCTCAGACTGAGATATACAAAGGTATCACTGGACCCTAATTTTGCAGAATTTCTGGGGCAGAATGCACAAAGGAGATAGTTGGTGGCTTGGAAACCTCATCATCAATTAAGAGTTGCTATCAAATTCGAATTTCTCTTATTTTTCACCATAAATCCATAAATATAGTGCCAAATAGATTCATTAGTTTTGAGTGTCCTTTATTTAATTTCTATTAATGTAAAACAGTTTGAGATATTTGTAAAACCAACCTTGATATTTTTTCAAGATATTTCAGTTTAGAATTTGTATAAGTACTTCTTCATTTGAAGTATTTTGGGTGGATTCTTAGACATTTTTATAGACTTCTTAATCAAAACATTGTAAAGCCATTGGAGCATTGACTAAGCCAGCAAGCTGGAATGATGAATAAAGACCCGATATTTCAAAGGATTCATGTGTTGAGCGAAGTGCAGACAAGTATTTTCTCACGTTGTTGTTATCTTTCTTAAAGTTTTTCCATAATGTATATCTCAATCTGAATGCTATAACTAAATTATTATCTTAGAAATTGTTTAATTACACTCTGTTTTAACAATTAGGAAAATACATGTTTTCTACTGATACCTAAGTTAAGGAATTCTTAATTTCTCCTTAGTTTAGGTTGTTGCTTTATAATCTATAGCAAAGGATTCTTAATTGCCATTTTTTCCTGATTACCCTTTGTTCCTCATTTCAATCCCGGTTTGAGAATTCTTAATTTCTCTCTCACCCTGGTTAAAACCTTTTCACCCCTCTGGCCCAAAGACTTGCACTCTACTCTGCTATCTTGCCCTTTGAACATTCCCTTTAGTGAGTTGATCTAGTTCTACTTCCCTTCTTTTGAATCCATAGCCCAATGGTCTAGAGACACTATTCTATCCATCTGTTTAAAGAACCCCACCACCCAATCTTCAATACAAATCAAAAAACCCCTGAACATTCGTAACTAGCCTAAAATTCAAACAAACAAAGCTAAATCATATAGAGAGAGCCCTCTCTAAGCCTAGGTTGGCTAGAGCCTATGCTCCAAAGTTGGTTTGTGGTTACCTCGGTGATTTATTTCTTTAACCTTGAGAAAATACCAAGTGATAATGGAACCTAATCAAAGATAGATCTTGATTTACTTTCCATACATGCATTCATATAATTTCTACTATATTTACTAAGGAAATTCTTACCTAATTTTGTCTCAAAATTTATTTTAACATACGAGAACATACTTACTTGAATTTTAGTAGTTATTGGATGCTACCTGATTAACTGGTTTCTCGGGGAGGGTTCTTACACTCCTCTTTACCAACATCATGATTAATATTGTATTATCTCTAGATTTGTACACACAAGACTTTATGCAACATCCTTGTCAACTTCTCTAGCATACAATCATGATGTTCATCACTATCCTATGGTTAGTCACCATAATCATCTTTTGACAATAGACTACTCTAAGTCAACCACAAGCACATCACATGTATGCTCCATAATTATTTACATGGATCATACTATATATGTATGCATTTAACATTTCATTATCTTCATGCCTATTAGGGCATATGTAATCTAGTTATTCAATCCCTTTCAATATTGTTATGCATATTCTCTTATTCATCAACATATTACAAAAAATTTATAACTTTGAAGAAAATAAATTCAAATAGAAAGATATAAGTCACAAAGATTCCCCCTCATAATCATGGTTGCTTCACTTGCCCATGTGTTATTTGAGTTTTCATTATTGAGTTTCTTAAGGGATGTGTAGTCATCATCCTGACTATATACTCTTTCACAACCTTCACAAATATCATTTTAATGAATCTCTTCTTATGTTTCATCTTCAATAGTTTTGCCTCATTCTCTTAACATATATATGTTACTCTTGTCTCAAATCCATTTTGTAAATATCATAGGCTTGGACCTATACAACCATTTTTCTATATATCACAGGGTTTGGTCTATATAACCATTTTATTATACCCAATGATCCTAGTTCTATGTGGTACAACCTTATTGTCATACTCCTTACTATGAAGCCTCTATTCTATTACTCTAGCACTCTGATTTTTGAGTGTCTTATTGGCCTATCCAATTCCAATGATGAACCTTTTCTTTGAGCACTCTATAGTGGAGCAGTAGTAAATACCACTATGTAGAAAATTGGTACCTTTGTAAGCCACTCTAATACTATTTTTTAGTAAAGTACCATCTTCATCCATGTGGTGCACCTCTAGCCCTCCAGAACTAGTTTCTAAACCACATCTTCTAGTCACTTTATTTTTTCCTAAGTCCATTCAAAACTAGGACTGAACCTCGGCTCTAACATCACTCAACATTAGAGCTCCAAAATTATCCTTGTCGGTGTATCTCTATTGGTGTTTCTCTAGGGTATAACATTGGTATATCATATGTGTGTCTTCTGTCACTCATTTGTACAACTTGGCATATCAAAATGTGATCTCTACGTGATGTGTATCATACATATGGAACTGCCATGTCACCACTTATGATGCCATCCCTCTAGGGCCCCAGTGCTTCGATACTCCAATATATATGGGGTGCTAATTGATTTCCTTGGTAAATAGAGTTTTGGCTATCACATAATGGTCCATCACCCAAGTTGTGGTATATCAGAGGCTTATCCATATAAATACAACCTCCCACAAACTGAAAAGAAGTTGAAATACTGATAATACCCTTATTATGGTCGGCTTGTTGTCCTGGCTCCCCTAAGCTCATTTGACTAGCGTCTAGGGTTGATATTTCCAAAACTCCAAATATTTACAAAACTTAGATCTTCTTCCCAAGTACTTTAGCCTATTCATCCTCTTCCCAAGGCCAAAACAATTATTTTCTTTTGACCAAGTAGTGACAACTTTGTACTTCCAACACATAGATTTATCACACCATTACAGTATGTACGACAAGCCATATTGAATGCATTCAAGACACCTTTGGATGAGGTCATTACAATGCAAGGATGGCTTCTCATCAGGGCCCCAACATTAATAAGGCCTTTCAGTTCTCACAATAAGCATAATTTCCCTTTGGCCTATCTAGGGCAGCCCAACGTTATGATTCAAACTTATAGGAAATAGAGATTCAACTAGAAATTTAGCAATAACTAGGACCACAAACCTATAAATATTGTTTCTTTGGGAGCACACCATATATTATAGAGGCTCCTAAACAATTATAAACATGCATACAAACATTATAAAACATACATTCCCATTAAAATCATATTTACCCTCTCATATGGTCATCACTGAAAATGTTATAATTTCATAACATAAACAAACAAAACATAGTTTGTGATAGGAATTCAACAGGGAAGCTCCTAGATACACAATGAATCAAATTTTATTATATTATCTAGTCAAGAAAACATTACAAAATTGGACCTCCCCAAGGGACACTTATTCGATTTCAATTAAACATTGCCTACAACTGATGAAGGGTGAGTCATGGTCCACCCCACCATAGGCTCAATTGCACTACTCCCTTTCTTATAGTTGTCTACACCTGAGCTAGACCAAGAAGCCATGAGGTAAGTTCTCACACAACAACATAAGGTGAAGTTTTGAAGCCAATCTCCTTCATTCCATTAGATCCATTGGTTGTCCTTTCTATGTCCCTGCTTGATCCACATTATGATTACTTCTTGCTTGCTCGATGCAAACCTTTTTTACAAGTTCTTCCTCTCCCATGCACATGGGCCATGTGTTTATTGTTAGAAAAATATATATTACAAAGCAACAGAAAACATAAAATATATTTTAGAAATACAATCACATAAAACAAGAGAGACACAAATATACGTGGTTCACCCAGTTTGGGATACGTCCATGGAGAAACAACCAGTCCTTCCTTTTATATTATCCAACAAACTGAAGAGATACAACCTATAGAAAATCTATTGTAATTCCCTCTTCGCTCTCAATCTCTTCTCTCTTCCTCACTCAGAATACAAATATACATAGATGCAATACAATTCCCTCATATATAGAAAGGGGTTGCCTTCTAGGGAAAAAACCCTAAATTAAACATAACTTCTACCGTCAGATCTCCGCCTAATGAATGGCCCAGATTGACTACGAAATTACAACATTTTACAAGGCAATTTTACATCTAATTTTAGCTTCAGGGGAAGCCACCCCCCCTGGACCCCCCCTGCAGCATATATTTTATGGGAAACTTTGTCACCCCATTATGAACTGGGGTCCAATGCAGCGATACCTTTGAATACAAAAGATAAGAAAGCTCCACACTACTTCATTTGCTAGACAATGATTCCACTTTGGACCTAGTTGTTTCTCATCTTCTTCATCAAAATTGAAGACCAAATGAAACTGAGCAGACTCTCAGTTTCTCCCTGGTTACAACTTTTGTTAACATATCTGTAAGATTTTGGCTAGTGTGTATCTTTTCCAGCTTCAACTGTCCATCTTCCAATGTTGACCGTACGAAATGAGACTTGAGGTGTATATGTTTTTTCTTGGAATGAAATGCAAATTTCTTTGCAATATGTATGGCACTCTGGTTGTCACTGTATAACCTACCCAACTCCTACTTCTTACCTAATTCATCAAGAAACCTTTGTAACCAAATCATTTCTTTACTAGCCTCTGTAGAAGCAACATACTCTGCTTCCGTTGTTGAGAGCGCAACAACACTTTGTAGTTTTGAAACCCAACTAACAGTTGTTCCACCTACAGTAAACACATACCATGTGGTGCTCCTCCTTTTATCTCTATCACCTGCCATATATGCATCAACATATCCTTGTAGAGTAATGTTTGAACCACCAAAGCATAATGCTTGATTTGTGGTACCTATCAAATACCTGAGAATCCACTTTATTGCCATCCAATGTTCTTTTCTTGTATTATTCATGTACCTACTTACAACTCCCGTTGCATGTGAAATATTAGGCCTTGTGCATACCATTGCATACATTAAGCTTCCAACTATTGATGCATATGGAACTTTAAACATATCAGCCATTTCTTCCTAAGCCTTGGGACACATTTCCTTAGTTTGAAATGGCTAGCCAAAGGTATACTAACCAGTTTTGCATTCTTCATATTAAACCTTTTCAACACCTTTTGTATGTACTCACTCTAAGACAATGTTAATTTGACATTCTTCCTGTCTCTAGTTATTCTCATACCAAGGATTTGTTTTGCAGCACCCAAATCCTTCATTGCAAATGAGTTTGCCAATTTTCTTTTGAGCACATTTATTTCCTGCATGTTAGAACCTGCAACAAGCATGTCATCTACATACAATAACAATATAATATAGTTGCCATAATTTTGTCTTTTGAGATAAACACAACGATCATAGTGACATCTAGTATAACCTTGTTCAGACATAAACCTCTCAAATTTTAGATACCACTGCCTTGGAGCCTGTTTTAAGCCATATAGCTCTTCTTCAACCTGGACACTAGTTTCTCCTTCCCTTTTACCTCATATCCTTGTGGTTGTTGAATATATATCTCTTCCTCCAAATCCCTGTCGAGAAGGGTTTTCTTTACATCTAACTGCTCAAGATGCAAATCTTCAGCTACTACTAGACTTAAAATAGTTTTGATTTAAGTCATTTTAACAACAAGAGAAAATATCTCATCAAAGTCTATACCATTTTTCTGTGCAAACCCCTTCACCACAAGTCTAGCTTTATACCTTTGTCTACTTCCATCTTCTTCCTTCAACCTATAAACCCATTTATTCTGCAATGTTGTTTTACCTGCAGGAAACTTGACTAAATCCCAAGTCTAGTTATATGCTAAGGATTCCATCTCTTCTTTCATGGTTTGCCCCCACTTCTTCCTAGTTTCTACCTGCACTGCTTCTTCATAACATTTTGGTTCACCAGAATCAGTCAACAATACATAATATAATGAAGGAGAGTATCGTTCAGGGGGTCTACTTATCCTGGTAGATCTTCTAACACCATTTTTAGGTGTTTGAGGTGTTTGTTATTGTTGTGGTTGTTGTTATGGCTATTGATCATTATGATTTTCAAGCACCAGCACTTTTTCTGTGATCCCTTCAAGCACTATGTATTCTATGTTTTCTTTTTCCTATTTCTTTTCCTGCAGTTGATCCTTATACAAAACCTTTTCATTGAATATGACACCTCTGCTCCTAATGATTTTGTGTTTTTAATAATCGTGAAAGCGATAACCAAAATCATTAACACCATATCCAATAAAGGTACATTCCTTTGATTTTGCCTCAAGCTTTGATCTATTTTCTTTATTAATGTGGAAAAAGGCATCACAACCAAAGTCTTTAAAAAAGAGTAGTTTACCTTTTCAACTGTCCATGCCTCCTCTAGAATAGCACCATCCAAGGAACTTGAAGGCCCTATGTTTATTAGATAAACAACAGTATCTACAACATCTGCCCAAAATTGTAAAAGCAATCTTGCGTGCAATCTCATGCACCTTTCACGCTCCGTGATTGTCCCATTCATCCTTTCTGACACACAATTTTGTTGTGGTGTTCCTGGAATTGTCTTCTCTCTACGGATTCCATTTCTAAGCAATACCTATCAAACTCTTAGTTGCAATATTCACCTCCACTATCTGATCTGAGACACTTCAACTTTTTTCATGTCTCATTTTCAACCAAAGATTTTCATTTCTTTAAAGTATCAAATACATTAGATTTACTTCAAATATAATCAATCTAGGTTTTTATGGTTGCATCATCAATAAAAGTAACATAATAACGAGAGCCACCGAGAGATGATACCTGAGTAGGTCCCCATACATATGTATGCACAAGCTCTAATTTTTCACTCTTCTTTTCTTTCCCAACTGTGAGGAATCTAACTCTCTTTTGTTTTCCATAAACACAATTCTCACAGAATTTTAAATAAACATGCTTCAAACCTGGCAACAAATTTCTTGAGTGAGGAATTTGCATCCCCTTCCTACTCATGTGCCCAAGCCTATGATGCCACAATGTTGTATATACTCATGTAGAGGTTAGAGCATTAACAAAATTAGAAATACCATTGCATAAACACAATGTACCAACCTTTTTTCCTTACATAAATTACCAACATACAAATTCTTAAACACAGAAAATAAACAATGCGAGAGCACAACACATAAAACACATATACACAGAGATTTTCCCCTGGATCCCAAAACCAGGACAACCAGCTTGATTTTTAATTGCATTCCTTTCAATGTTACAATACATATTTATACATGCTGAAGCATTCAATACCATGGACCGAAAACCATCGCGTCCAAAACCATGGACCGAAAAACATTGTGTCCAAAACCATGTGCGAAAAACATGCACAAAACCATAGGTAGGTTCGCCCAACCTAATATAGGGTTCGAAACCAAAACTTTTCAGGGCGCTGCCCCAGACCCCATAGAGTGGGGTTACCTACACCCCTCAGAACCCCTGTGACTCCCCCCACTACGCAATCGATGCAACAAAGCTCTGCCCCCCTTCTAACCCCTCAATTAACTACATGGGCTAGTCGTGGAAAAAATATAACACAACCCAACATTCTCCCACTTGTTGTTTTCTTTCCACAGGGGACCACAGGAGAGATTAGTCATTTATCCAGCCCTGCAATGCCCATTGTTTCTCTACACCAACAGAACTTCTCAGATCTCACAAATTTTTTCAATACATATGCAATATTCTTCAAAGTCTCCACCTTTACTAGCAACACCTTTTTGTCTTCTATCAATGTGCTTTGTCTTTGAATGATATGCAAGGTTCTTTGCGAATAAAATTGCACTTTGGTTATCACAGTCTATCTTTATAGCTCCCTATACTAACCCCATACTTGAACACAATCTCTAACCAAACTACTTCCTTGCTTGCATGAGTGGCTACCATGTATTCTGCCTCTATAGTTAATAGTGCCACTACAAATTGTTTCTTACTCATCCACTTGACTGCACCTCCAAATAGGTTAAACATGTACCCACATGTAGATCTTCTCTGATCCAGATCTCCAGCCCAGTCTGCATCAACAAAGCCACAAATATCCAACACTCTATCCAACTTGGTCTTCCTTGGTAGCATAAACCATAATCACTAGTGCCACACAAATACCTAAAAACCCGCTTCACTATTGTCCAATGCTCCTTCCCTAGTTTTGACATACACCTACTCAATACTCCCACTTCGTGTGCAATGTCTGGTCTAGCATAGACCATCACATACATCAAGCTACCGACTACACTTGTATATGGAACACGGGACATGTCCTCTTCCTCTTCTTGTGTCATGGGACACTATTCAACAGATAAATTTACACCTATAAGAATAGGAACCTTCACCGGTTTACTATCCTGCAGATTAAACCTCTGCAATATTGTCTTGACATATTTCCTCTGGTTTCACCAAACCTTCTTCTTTGTCCGATCTCTTTTAATTTTCATGCCCAAAATATAGTTTGCAGCATCAAGATATTTCATGTCGAATTTGGAGGACAAATGGGTCTTTAAATCCTGGATAATTTCTTTGTCATTTCCTACTAGCAACATATCATCCACATACAAGACCAGATAAATAACATAGTTACTAATTAATTTAAAATACACACAGTGATCTACTTTGCTTTTGGTGAAGCCAAGTCCCCGTATAAATGTATCAACTTTCTGATACCACATTCTTGGTGTCTATTTTAACCCATACAAAGACTTATTTAACCTGCATATGAGTTCTTTCTTACCCTTCACTGCAAAGCCTTTAGGTTGCTTCATGTAGATTTCCTCTTCCAGATCCCCATAAAGAAATGTTGTCTTCACATCCATCTGTTTTACCTCAAAATCAAAAACAGCAGCAACAGATAAAAGTAATCTAATAGAAGTTACCTTGGCAATAGGAAAAAAAATATCACCAAAATCAATTCTCAGCACCTGGGAATAACCTTTTTCTACCAACCAAGCTTTGTATTTCTCCACCTTTCCTTTTGCATTTATATTCTTCTTGAACACCCATTTGATGCCAATGGGTTTCCTTCTAGCCAACAACTCCACCAGATCCCAAGCCTCATTTTTTTGCATAGATATCATTTCATCAATAATGGCATCTTTGAAGAGTTTTCCATCCTCTGAATCTATTGCTTCCTTCACAGTTCTAGGATCATCGTTCATAATAGATAAAGCAAAATTTGAACAGAAATCATATGGACTATACCTTTCTAGTTGCCTTATTTCTCGAACTAATCTTCTCACACCCGGAGTTTGTGGCTCTTCATCTTCTAATTCCCCCTCTGTTGTAGAGTCTGATTCTTCCTCCTTAAGCTCAAACTCTATCTTCTTAGGTTCCTTTGGTTTGACTTCATGTTTAATAACATATTTTACCTCTCTAAACACCACATCTTAGCTATACACAACCTTCCTTGTTACTGGGTTCCAAAGCTTATAACCCTTTAAACCATCCTTATACGCAATAAAGACGCACTTTTCAGATTTACTATCTAACTTGGTTCGTCTCTCCTTTGGAACATGTACATATGCATCACATCCAAATACCCTCAAATATGAAAGAAAGGGTTTCTTACCATTCCATACCTCTTGTGGAGTCTTATCCTCCAACGCTAATGAAGGTGATCTGTTGACCAAGTAACATGATGTCTCCACCACCTCTGCCCAGAATTCCTGTCTAACCTGGCACCATTGAGCATGCTTCTTGCCCATTCCAGCAACGCCTTGTTCATTCTTTCTGCAACTCCATTTTGCTGAGGTGTATATGGAGTAGTCTTCTGTCGTGCTATACCGCACTTCTTACAGAATTCTTCAAATTCTTTACTGCAAAACTCTCCATTGTTATCTGTCCTCAATACCTTTATCTTCTTCTCTGTCTGGTTTTCCACTAAAGCCTTAAATTCTTTAAACCTGTCAAAGACTTCAGATTTATTCTTAAGAAAATAATTCCATGTATTACTTGAAAAGTCATATATAAATGATACATAGTACACAGACTTACCCAGTGATGGAACCTTCACAGGTCCAAACACATAACTGTGCACAAGCTCTAATATCTGTTTCGCTCTCTTACCACCAGAGGGGAAAATCACCCGATTATGCTTCCCATATACACAATTTTCATAGAAATCAAAATCCATAGAGATATTACTCATAGCTTCTACCATACCTTTACCATGAAGTATTCGAAGGCCATTCTCTCCAATATGTCCAAGCCTTTGATGCCACAACATGGTCTTCTCTCTAGAGACCACTAGATTTTATGCTCCACTTTCACGAACCATAGAACTATTGCACTCATCAACAACAATGCTGCCTTCTAGCTTGTACAGAGTTCAAATCTGAACACCCCTCATCAATACCAATGCCCCCCAAACCATCTTGTAGGTATCCTTCTTGAACACTGTTTTTACACTTGCATCATCCAGCTTGCTTACAGAAATCAAATTTTTGGCTAATGCAGGAATATGCAGAACACACTGAAGTGGTCTAATCCTTCCACCTTGTAAATTCAACTTTACTTTTCTGTGACCAACAATTATAGCCTTCCTTTCATCCCCGAAGAAGACATCACCACCATCATATTTCTCATACTCACAGAACCACTCTCTATGGGGAGTGAAGTGAAAGGATGCACCTGAGTCAATCAACCATGCCTCATGATCTACATGTGTACTTGAAGAAGCCAAGTACACATCCCCACCTTCATCTGAGGTGGTTTTTGCCTCTGCAGAAGGAGCATCATCACATCCCTTTCCTTTATTAGGAGCTTTAGATTTACACTCCCTTTTGAAGTGCCCTTCCTTTCCGCATTTCCAGCACACCACCTTTGTAGGTTTTCCTGGAGATTTAGATCTCCCTCTAGATTTAGATCTCCCACTCGATGACTTATTTTTGTTTCTGTTTTGGGACCGTCCTCGTACAGACAAGGCATCACCATTCTAGCTCTCCATATTTTTCCGTCTCATCTCCTCCGTCAGCAAGGATGAGACTATTTCATCAAACTGCAAGGCAGTTGCATTGCTACCTATTGCAATAACCAAACTATCTCATGAATCTGGTAGAGAACACAACAAACTAATGCACTTATCTTCATCTGAAATTTTGATATCAATAGATGATAACTGACTTACCACAGTATTAAATGCATTCAAATGCTCTGTCACTAAGTCTCCATCTTTCATTCTTAGGTTATACAACTTTTTCCGTAGGAACAATTTATTCACTAGAGACTTAGATTGGTACAAAGTCCCTAAATTGTCCCACAAATCCTTCGACGTAGCTGCCCCTGATACATTCATCAATACTGAATCTAAGACACACAATCGTATTGTGCTCTTTACCTTCTGATCTAACTTCTTCCATTATTTATCGAACACTCCCATTCGTTTAGTACCTAGATCTACCACGATCCACTTATCTTTATCCACCAACAGATCCTCCATCTTGAGTTTCCACAACTCAAAACTCAGACCATTAAATTTCTCGATCTCTATCTTTCCACTGCTCCCCATCTTCTTTCACCACCAGAATCGATCTCGCAAATCTCCTACTGAACAAGGTCTACCACAAACTCGAGCGAAACCCCTCAGTAATAAAGGCATCTCCTTGAAGCCAAAACAGCTCTGATACCAAATGTAGGTTTTAACCCTGCACAGAAATTACCTGCATACGAATTCTAAAACACAGAAAATAAACAATACGAGAGCATAACATATAAAGCATATATACGCAGAGATTTTCCCCTCGATCCAAAAACCGGGACTACCAGCTTGATTTTTCATTATGTTCCTTTCAATGTTACAATACATATTTATACAAGTTGAAGCATCCAATACCATGGACTGAAAACTATCACGTCCAAAACCATCGCGTCCATATCCATGTGTGAAAAACATGCACAAAACCAAAGGTAGGTCTACCCAACCTAATACAGGGTCCAAAACCAAAATTTTCTAGGGTGCTGCCCTAGACCCCATAGAGTGGAGTTAGTTTCACCCCTCAAATCCCCTGTGACTCCCCCCGCTACGCAATCGGCGTAATGAAGGGGGAGCTCCACCCCCCTTCTAACCCCCCGGTTAACTGCGTGGGCTAGTCGTGGAAGGAATATAACACAAGCTCTAATGTTTCACTCTTCTTTTGTTTCCCAACTCTGAGGAATCTAACTCTCTTCTGTTTTCCATAAACACAATTCTCACATAATTTTAAATCAACATGCTTCAAACCTGGCAACAAATTTCTTGAGTGAATAATTTGCATCCCCTTCTCACTCATGTGCCCAAGCCTATGATGCCACAATGTCGTTAAAGGATTAACATAATTAGAAATACCATTGCATAAACACAATGTACCAACTTTTTCACCTTTTGCTAATACCAGGGTTCCTTTAGTGACCTTCTAGGTTTTATTTGTGAAAGTAGTTACACAACCTTCACCTCCCAACTGCCCTATTGAAATCAGATTTTTCTTTAGATCTAGAACATGCCTTATATCCTTCCATAGCCATTGATTTCCATTTTTCTATTTTATGAAAACTGTACCCATTCCAATGATTTTATAGGGTTTATCATCACCCAATCGAACCTGTCCAAAATCTCCTAGAACATAATCATGAAAATGTTTCCTATCTGGTGTGGCATGGAATGAGGCCCCTGAATCTACCACCCAAGCATCAATAATATTTTCTAATGAAAGAATTAGAGCATCTTTCAATACATCACCTGTCACATTCGCTTAATGATTGTTTTCTTGTTGTGTGTCTCCTTCTTTTCCCTTCTGAGACTTGCAGTCTTTCTTCAGGTGTCCTTTCTTCCCACATTTCCAGCACACTATCCCCGATCTAGACTTGGATCTACCTTTTCTTGACTTACTGTGATATCCAAAGCTCTTTCCTCTTTCCATTTTTCTTCCCCTAGTCTCTACAGTCAAAGCATCACCTGATGTCTCACCGGAGCTTTTCCATCGCATTTCCTCGCTAACATCATCAAACTTTAAAGTACTAGATCCAGAGACTGAGTTACAAATGGCCATAACTAAACCATTCCAACTTTCTGGCAATGAGCATAGAAGTAACAGAGCCCTAACTTCATCATCAAAATTTACCCCTAGAGAACTTAACTGACTAGTAACTATATCAAATTCATTTAAATGATCAGCAACAAATCCACCTTCTAACATCTTCATATTAAATAAACGCTTCACAAGAAATACCTTATTTGAGGCTGAGGGTTTTTCACATAGTTTGGCCAATGTTGACATTAAACCCTTTGTTGTAGTTTCCTTTGAAATATTAAATGCTACCGATGCTACTAGGCATAATCGTATTGTTCCAAGTGTCTTTCTGTCGAGAATATCTCATTCTATGTCTATCATACTCGTCGACTTCTTTGCCTTTCTCCTCAATGGTTGGTACAGATCTCTCTAGTACGAATAATCTTCCATCTGCATCTTCTATAGATGTTAATTTTGGCCATTAAATGTTTTGACCCTAAAAATACCATCTTCTGCCATTGCTCCCACTCGAACCAGGAACCCTTCTCCCCTATGAGTTTATCAGCCAAATAGACCTTTGGCTCTGATACGAGTTGTTAGGAAATTATATATTACAGAGCAACATAAGACATAAAATATATTGCATAAATACAAACATATAAAACACATAAAACAAGAGAGACACAGATATATGTGGTTCACCCAGTTTGGGCTACGTCCACGGAGAAACAACTAGTCCTTCCTTTTATATTATCCAAAAAACTAAAGAGATACAACCTACAGCAAATCCACTGTAATTTCCTCTTTGCTCTCAATCTCCTCTCTCTTCCTCACTCAGAATACGGATATACATAGACGCAATACAATTCCCTCATATATAGTGAAGAGTTTCCTTCTAGGGCAAAAAACCCTAAATTAAACATAACTTCTACCGTCAGATCTCCACCTAATGAACAACTAATATTGACTATGAAATAACAACATTTTACAAGGCAATTTTACATCTATTTTTAGCTTCGACGATAGCCGCCCCCCTTGGACCCTCCCTGCAACGTATATTTTACAGGCGGCTTTGCCGACCCATTACAAACTAGGGTCCAATGCGACGATACCTTTGAATACATAAGATAATCAGGCTCCACACCCAACATTTATTTGTTATGTGCATACCTACACGATAGCTTTCTCTCTTTGTAGGAGAATTTTTCATATCCAATGAGGAAGCTTGGTTCTTTCCCCTCCTTCTATGATGTCACAACATGATGTTTCTCCTTACACACTCAAGAATGCTACTAACCAATGCTTATTTATATTTTCTTGTCTTTCACATTACATATCCCTTGATGGGTTTTAGTCATGTTTTCCCATGTGTGTTTGGATCATAAAATTCTGGTTACACTCCAGAAATATTCCTAGTGATAGTCCATACCTTTGAGCAGCTCTAGTACTACTATCCATTCTTCTCACAATTACTAGTAGTTATTGTTGCACCTTCCCTTTGGATATTTTCTTGGGAAATATTGACCATCTTGAGACTTATGAACATTTGCCTCAACCAATAATCCTTTGACAAATATCAATCCTCCAATTCCATTTTGTTGGCTTCCCTCCCCCTTGAGACTTCTGGTATCTTATTAAGTCTTCATTACTTCATCAATGAGTATTTGAATTATAATTACAATTATTCTATGTCATTTTCCCATTTACATTTATAATTCCATACAGAAATCAATCATATAATTAATTACAATTACAATATCAACATGGTTAAATAGCGAGGACATTGCATACATCATCTCTCCACCTATCTCCTTTCCTCCCATGATCTTGAGCTTTACAAAGACTAGTCCTAGAATCATTAAGAGAGTTTTTGGAATTTTAGAGTTCTATTAATTATGTGGAAGGTGTTCTCTCTATCACCTTTGATTTCTAAACATTGTTCACTGCAACGAACCAGTGAACTTCAATTTTTTCCTCCTTCATCCTATTAAAATATAACATGTGGCAGCAATTGGATGGTGATTGCTTGTGTTCGCATTGTCTAATTGACGATTGTGATGTTGGGGTGTATGTCGGGAACACCTGGGATCTGTCACTTTGAACAGGTAACAAAATCCCGAAGGCGCTCACACTCACATCCATGCTCCGGAGAAAGACAGAATGTAGATGTTCACTTGGACAACACTGATAGAGTTCAGAGTGGCAATGACAAAGAATACTTTTCTTTGTGCATGCATGTGTGTTTTCGTACAATCCACCTTCTGTCAAAGGGGGGCTCCTTCCTTTCATGTGTGTTGTTGGAAAATATCAGCTTCAATTGAGCAGATAATCCATCGATTTCTAAGCCTTCCCAAAGAAGAGCAAGAACACAAGAAGTTGGACATTTTGTGCTTCTTAGACGTGAATATCCCTAAGCTACAAAAGATGTTATGTAATCAAAGAAACATCATTTCAGACTTGACAACAACATTATATTTTCCCATTCCTTCTAATCTTGATCGACTCTCCCCCTAGCAATTAGAAGATGTTTCCAAGCACGTACATGTCAAGTTGCATGAATTTGAAGAAAGAATGAGCATGTGCAGGCCTTCGATATAGCTACAACAACCAGAGGTATGATATATGAATTCAGTTAATAAATAATAATCTCAATAAGTATGGCATATGAATTAAGTTACTCGTAATTTATGTGATATATGAATTTAGTTACTAGTAATTCATGGTTCCCTAATTTGATCTGGTGGGAGCGATAGCAATTCCAACTTATGAAATCTACGAACTCGACCCTTCATTTTCCACAGCAAGAGCTTGGCGTAGAGGGATGTATCCCTAATGCCAGTATGGTCGTAGGTCCAGCATACTCTCTTCCACAACAACGAAAACATTTTTTAAATCACGTTGATGCCACTGTACTAGTTCAACAATAATGTTAGGAATGTGGAGACGTACAACAAGATGATCAGCAATCGAATGAGGGACTTCTAGATCACAACTTTGTTTTAGATTTTCAAGAAGAGCGACTAGATCACAACTCTGTTTCAGGTTTTCAAGAAATATGTTAGTGGATTTGTGATCTACCTAACAATGGGGATGTTCACTTATGCTAAAGCAAAACCATTATCAGGGCATCCCGATAGATGAGGACTTTGACCCTCTGAAACTCATCTAAGGCAGAGAGTGGAAGCATGACAGAAGACCCTATGGAAGGGTAGTTTCTAGGGCCATTCCCCGAGATTGTAGGATAAGACTTCACTATAACGTTGTTTTTGTATTCCAGAAGAATGGAATCCTTGTTGGCGAAGATGAACAGGTTGTCGTTCAAGCACTGGTGAAGAAACAAGTACATATTGTTCTCCACCTGCTCACTGGTTCGTGTCTAAGACAGGAAAGGCATGGTGAAAGTTCCCTCACCGTGGTTTTTCATAATGCATTCGTTAGTCAAATCATCGTTGCCCCCATGACGGTGATTCAGTTGTTGAGTCTAGCTCTGAAGCGAAGTTTTGAGGGCATTAGCTTCAGTGTTCATTTTCACCTTTAGGTGAAATTGCTAGTATGTACATTCTTCTGGATAAGATTTAAGAATGACCCACAAACCACGCTAAGAATATAAATATATTATTTTTCTGTGATTCCCTTGTTTGAAGAAAGACTTTTTCCAATTCTGCATTCATCTTCCTTAGTTTGTCGAGTTCAACTTCTTTAAGCTTGAACCTTCTCAGGATTCCTTCTTCCATTGCGGCAACTAAGGCTCATGAGACTCTTCTCTCAAAATTTATCATTTTGTGATCACTAATCATAAATGAAAATCGAAATTACCATATTTCAAAACAATTTGATCCGTGAAATTTCAAAACTGAGAAATTTGTAATTTGATTAAAATTTTCAAAACTGAGAAATTTGTAATTTGATTAAAATTAAGAAATTAAGAAATTTGTAATTTGATTAAAATTTTAAATTTAAGAAAAGATTTCCCAAATTTTCACATAAATATAAAAATGGTAAAAGGTGAAGATAATTTTTACTAGCATAACAACTTTTGCGTTGAATACTTGAATATATGTTTTGTTTATATGTTATTGAAATTTTGTTATTTTATAATTTAAATTAGGAAAAAAATGAAATGTAGATTTTTTTTTACAAATAATTCTTAATATATTATATTTATTTGATAATATATTACTTTATATTATTTAAATCATAAAGGCTTATGTTTTATATAAAAATAATTAATTATTTTGATATTAAAATTATATATAAAGATATTTTTTTAAATTAATTTTAATATTTATTGAAAATTTTAAATAAATTATAAAAATGCTTTTTAGAATTAACTATAAATTTATGTTTTCATGAAGTGTTAAAAGTTTTTTTAAACAACCAAAAATATTACCATTTATCATTTATTTTTTACATGTGACAACAATATATGTTAATGTGCATTTTTATATTGCACAAAATGGTATATACCATATACATACTCGAACATTTGAAATCTAATCCATATATTGTGGATGTTATTTATAAGCATTTTAAAATTTTAATTAATTTAATTAATTTTAATTTTATTTAAAATTGAATATAAAAAATAAATCTATTTTTTTTGTTTCGTCAAATATATATATATATATATATATATATATATATATATATATATATATATAAATATTACTAATTAAAATTATGATAGATTTTGGAGTGCAGGGATTTTCTTGAGTCCCAAGGAAAACCAAACAGTTAAATGTTCCTAGGTTTTGGTAAAAGGACGAATAATTTAGGTGAAATGCACGGGCTCTTATTTGGTCTTCAGTTAGCAAAAGATAGGGAACTCTTCAAGACACCTCCAAGATAGTCATTTTATGTGACTCACTTATTACGATTCAACATTTGCAAATGGCTCTTTTCCTAGGAATAACTATTGTACCTCTGAGTTGATAATGGTCAGCTATCAAGACAGAGCATCTAAGATAATTGTCTTGGCGTTTTTGTTTTAAATTGGAGGACCAATTAATGAAACAGATGTAACACTGTAATGCCTAACCTTTTGAATAATATTAATACCAAAACAGAATGCTGCTATAAAATTTCACACAGTGATAAAACTTGAATAATAGTGAGCAGAAACAAAAAAATATGATTATCACAATTTTCAGATAGAAAATTAAATAATAATAAGTATGAAAACCTCTGACCGATGTTCAGAAAGTTCAAGAGAATATGCTTATGCTTACAACAAGATGCTGATGATTTATTGATTAAGAGGGAATTAATTAAACAGGCAGTCCGTTAATCCATTCTCTTTATAGATTATCACTTCAAAAGCTTATAGGAATAGATTGAAACACAATTATTTCTACCTAGATATCTCTATGAGACATAAGAATATGAAGAAAAATATAATGTGTAATACTGGGAAAATTTACAGGAAACACAAACTATGTAAAACTAAATTCAGAATCCTTTTCTTTGTATTAAGAGTCCAAAAAAGCTAAGTACATCAAATGTTTACAATTGCTTCTTCAAGGGTGCCACCTTTCTTCAAGGATGCCACTCTTCTTCAATGGTCAACCTGGTTCAATAGTGAACCGATAATAACTCGTGAAGAGATTTTTTTATACAGCAGTAGAAAAAATCCTAAACTGCTTTTACAAAAATAGATTATTGTGAAATCAAAATAAAGAGTGCTAGTTGATCTAGCACTATTTTGACGTTGTGTTGTTGGTGACTATCACTAAAAAAACTGAAAATTGTTGAAACTAGTTGATTGTTCCTGTTATTTATGTTCTGCTGTCCTTTAGACCTTTATCATTTGCCCTTTAAACTACTTGGTTGTCTCATCTTCACTCTGGATGTCACTTTCACTTATGATCTTTCATCTGATACACTTTCATTTGATACTCTTTGACCTTGTTGACTTGTCAATATCCTTTAATGTGGTTTTTACTTTTGCTGCACATTTCAAGTTTTTACTGTGTATTTCAATAGTAAATCATTTAGTTTTTTACATGTCTCAACATATGGTAGTTGGATATTGATCATCTTTCTATATATTCCATTTGTTTGTCTTTTAACTATATGTTTTATCTACCTCCTATGTTTTAACACTTATTGTCTCTGTGTAAAGGATTTCTTCTTTGTTTTAACCATTACTTTGTAAATGACTTCTGCTTTGTGTAAATGATAATTGTCTTTTAACTGCATAAAGGCTTTTGAATTCATTTCCTGAGAGAATCTAGAACAAACAAGTTTTATATGATCGCCTGCAAAATACAACAATTGTTAAGAAAAACACAGGCTGATAGGGAGGTGATAATGGTTTTATTTGAGCTGAGAGGTCTATGAACGGAATCCTAACAGTGTTTGAATGCTAATCGGAGGTCAAAATGGGTTGCAGAGGCTCAAGGTGCCGCAGGAAGGATTATGCGAGTTCCACTGTGTAAACGGGCAAAAAGAGCGAAAACAAGGGTTTTGACATTTAAATGGGAAATGGTTAACTTTTTAAAATTTGGTGCGGAAACCGATAAGTGAACAGTGATGGTTTCGGCCTTCGCGGGGAGGTGTTTTCAGAGGCCATCACACCGCTTTTAACCGTGGGGTATTATTTTCTTAAGGGCACCCAAGTTAACATAGAGCTGCCACGTAACCACAAGGGGTCCGAGCAAAACCATGAATCTCGCGTGCTCTCGAGTGGGTAAAGCTAGGAGATCGGGAGCATGCGATATTGTTGTGGGTCGTTGGATCTGGGAGTGGATGATCTGACGGCTATTGCGCGGTGGAGTTGCACGAAGGACAGTTGGCAGAGATTAGCGGAGCCCAAAGGTTAATTACAAAGGATATGTAATTATTTTATGATATAAGCAAGGTTTAAGCATATTGCGATGGGTTTAATAAAGTGGGACCAAGGAATAAATACATTAAGGATATAGGTTAAACAGGTATTGGGGAAGGTTTATTAACCATACCCAGGGTTAAATGTGGGGTTTGTTTAACCACACCACGGGGTTAGGTTAAACGGGTTTTGTCAAGAAAATGTTGTTTTGCGCAGTTTTGTTAAGTAATTCAGGGTTAACTTTATAAAGTGAAGGGGGGAATAAAAGTTAGGATAAGGGGTATTATGGGTTTTTTTCTGGGTTTTCTAGGAAAAATAGGAAAATTACAAGGGGAAAGTGATTTCTTCAAAGGGGAATGAGTTTCACACTAGGGAAAGATGGTTTTTAGGTAAGGGAATGAGTTTGGAGGGTAAATTGCTAGGAAAATGTCTGAAACCAAGGGGCAAAGGTGAAAATGAAGGGAAAAGGGTATTTTCTTAGGAAATGATGGGATAATGAGGAATTAGTAAGTATGTAGTGGGGTGTGAAATGAAATGAGGGGAAGTTAACCAAATCAACTTGTGAATATATTTTCACCTTCATAACTGCTCATGCACACTGTAGCACATGATCAAGCATGATAAATGTGCTTATGCCTCAATCAACTTTGTACTTCTACAACCCTTCTTCTATCTACTCTTTACTTTTCCTAACATTTTTCTTCACTTAATTAGGTGCATTTAGGCTAGTAGCCCCTTTTCTTTCCTTTTTCTTTTGAAAAGAAAACTATCTAATTCTAACCTTATAACATCCAAGGGCTCATATTAAACTGTTGAGCTCCTTATTATTCTCTATCTAACTATTGATCTGCCAAGATTAAACATTTTGGCTAGATCTTTATTCTCTAACTATAAACATCAAATTTAAAGCATGAACTAGTCAAGATTAAACTATTTGACTATCATAGGTTGCGGCATTTATGACAAGCTGCACACAACCATTATTTTACATAACAAAGTAAAAAGTAGTGCCACTTGGACTTGCACACTTTCAGAGTTTATTTCTTTTTTATTTTCTCTCTAACCTAACATTTTATTTTTGCCTTCATTCTTTAGGGAATTTATTCTAACATTTTCTTTGATATGGACATATTTATTAAAATATTTCCTAAAATTTTTATATAGTATTCTTTTTGTCCATATCCTAGCTTAACATTTTTTGAAAAATATTTTCATTTTTTGAATAATTGATTCTAACTTACCAAAACCAAAACATGCTACAACATTGGCTCCAACTAGGGACTACTTTCTCTTGTAGAATGCAGAGAACCTACAGATCCATGTGCCTTCTCCTCGGGCCATGGAGTCTTTTGTTGTAAAAAATCACACTGACAGCTTGAAAAGTAAAAGAAACTGGAGTTTTTACGATGGTAGTAATGAAATCTACTTAAACTTCTCAATATTGAATGTAATGTTTGAGAAACCTTCCATTTACAGGATAAGTGGAATATAGCCCCCCAAGATTTTAGCACAAAAGTGTTGTTTTCCTTCACTTTAGCATTGCTAAAAGTCCAAACCAAAGGTTGTCAAACTTGCCATGTTTTCCCTTTTCTTCTTTCCCGGAATCCCATCTTAGAACTAGATCACCTTCCTTGAAGTCCCTTTCCCTGGCTCTTCTGTCAAATAGGTTCTTCATCTTACTCTGATACTTTTTCAATTTGTATTGAACTTCATCTCCATTTTCATTTAGTTCAATAATCTGATTTATTCTCCTTGAAAAATCATCAGGTTCATCTGTTGAGTCCTGCAAGAATTTCAAAACAGGGAAGGCCAAAGTGTTAGGGAAGATTGCATCTTTCCCATAAACTAATTGGAAAGGAGATTTTCCAATAGATCTATTTGGAGTAATTATGTTTGCCCATACTGCATAAATTAAATCAGAGTCCCAACTCTTTTTATGATCTACTAGAGCCTTTTTTATTACCTTTACCAGACTTTTATTGGAGGATTCTGCAAGGCCATTACCTTGTGGGTAATATGGAGTTGAATGATGTAACAAAATCTGATATTTCTGGCAAAACTCAATCATTTTAACACTAGAAAAATATGTTGCATTATCAGTGACAATTTGAGTTGGGAAACCAAATCTAGATAAGATGTTCTCTTCAATAAATTTGATTACTACTAAATCAGTAACATTTCTCACTGGAATTGATTCCACCCATTTAGTGAAGTAGTCTATTGTAGTGAGGATCCATCTATACTGATTACTTGAAGTGGGATGAATCTCTCCAATAAAATATAATCTCCATTGGCTAAAAGGTTCTGAGACTATTGATGGAACCAATGGAAAAGCTGCTAATTTTTGCTTACTAGCAAACATTTGAAAAGAAACACAACCTCTGACCTTTGCTCCTACTTGTAAGAACAATGTTGGCCAATAAAATCCTCCCCTTAATATATTATATACTGTTGCTCTCCAATCATAATGTCCTCCACAAAATCCTCTATGAAACTGGTCAATGCTTCCTTCAATTTCTAATTTTGTTAAACATAATAAAAAATATTTAGTGGGTCTTTCCAGTACAAGTTTGCATTTATGATACACCACTTGACTACTTTCAGTTTGAGAGTCTTACACTGGATTTTGGAGAATGAGGTTGGACATTCAAAATGGATCAAGAAATTTACAATGCCTTGGTACCAATCTGACAACAAAAATTTGTCATCAATGTATAAAGGGTGGATCTGATCTTAAGGTAAATGTTCTTTTGGATTCTTTTCTTCAGGGTGAAGGGAAGGTTCTTGTGGATTCTCCTCTTCAGGATGAAGGGAAGGTTCTTGTGTATTCTCCCCTTCTACAAGGACAAAAGGTTCTTGTGGATTCTTCCTTTATATCTCTAAAATAGAATTGATTCCAAGCACTTTACAGTTGGATTCAGCTAGAACCTTAGCTAATCCTTGGCCTTTTACTAGATTTGTAGTTTTGATAGTTAGATCAAAATCTAGTATTTGAGTGATCCATTTACTTCTGTTAAACACACATGGACAGCAAGAGAGATATGAAAGAGAAATCATGCAGTACAATTTTTATTAACAATTGATATACATTTATAGTACATGTGGTGACCGTTGGGTTTCACATCCCAAGGTCCCTTGGACTCCTTTTGTCCATTCAGCTTCCACACTAACCCATTGAGGATTAGGTGTACAACATTCCCCCCCTTAATCTGAAGGGTTATGTATGAGTCCAAGAAGAGAGTTGTAATACAAAATGTGCAAATATGCATGGCAGCACTAGGTTGAATGTGCTCTCTGAAATGTTGGTATAAAGGGCAGTGGTTTAAGGATGGCCACCAACACTGGAACGCTTAGTGCAGTTCCCGGAACTCTTCCAAAACTGGAAAGAAACTGAAGTTTTCTGCTAGAGGAAGTGATCCTATTGTTTTAAAGAGGGAAACCTTCAACCATAAAAGGGAGGTCTCACCCCGCATAAAAGGTAAAACTTCAACCTGAAAAGGGAAGTCTCAACCTGTGATGGTTTAAGGATGACCAACAACTCTGGAATGCTTACGCAATTCCTGGAACTCTTCCAAAACTGGCAAGAAGCTGAAGTCTTCTACTAGAGGAAGTGTTCTCAATTTTGTCTCCGGGACTCTTCCAAATCTGGCAAGAAGCTGAAGTCTTCTGCTAGAGGAAGTGTCCAAGATTGCCCACTGAAGGCATGTTCACGGGCATCTTTATCTCTGGCTACAACTCTGAAACTGATGTGGTAGGTTGTGGCTCAGGCTCGCTTGATGTGGCTTTGAAGCTTGTAGATGACCATCATTTCCCCCCCTGTCAGATACAAGGTGAGATGATGGAGAAAACTCAACTGCAAGACTGTTCAATATTCTGGAACAAGTTCTGACATGTGTTTGGAATATTTTCTTGGTTGTTGATGCCCATTGCCAAGAAGCGATCCATCCTAGATGAATCTTTGTTCTTGCAGGACGTTTGTTTCTGAAGCATCTGTTTGAAGAATGGGTGGTTTTATGGCAGTGCTTACATGGATGAAGATCAAAACAGTGATCTTTCAGATGGCCAACTCGGTCACAGTGTTGGCATTTCACGATCTGTTGTTGTTGTTGTTGTGGAAGCAGGGCAGAATCTGGAACAGCTGAAAATGAACTGTCATGAGGAGCAGGTGAACTGTCATGGATGAATCCAGCACTCTGAAACTGAATGGGCTTGGCATAGTCTGGAATATGAAAGGATAAGTCCTTGTCATATCCAAGACCAGTTCTGTGCTTGTTGTGGACAAGTTGTTCCCAAGGTCTGATGATGGGCTTGGGAAGTACAAACTGAGATTCTGCATCTGCATGTAACCTTCCTGCTTTATTGGGAACTGGATCTGAATGAACTTCAGCGATATTATTTTACTGTTTATGAGAGTCTATTTCATTATTCTGAACAGAAACAGGTTTAGAATGATGACTTCTCTGTTTTAATTCTTCTTGCTGTAGCTTTGTCTCAAGCTGCAAAAACTCAATATTCTCCTGTGCATTTTGTAGACATATTTTAATATTGATATAGAGAGGTTTTGTTGATCTTAACCATCTCATCAACAGTGGAATGTATCAGAGTATTTAACAACTCTAATGCATTATCAAGTCTGGTCATTTTCTTCATTATCTTATACGTTAAAGAAACTGATCACAACTATCAACCAATGAAGAAGAAGCAACAATCACTCACAATTCAATGCCACTGCAATATCTTTTATAAATGTCAGCAAATGATTAGTGTGCAACATAAAAATATTACAATCAGCTCACCAAACTCTTTATGCAGCAGTGGAATCAAGGAATCAATGCACTATAATGAGTTTTAAATACAATGCTACAATGAAGCAGCAGCAACTGCAAACTTGCTTGGATCCTTCAAATACTCGTTCACTCTTCAACGTATATCAACACTTCAGTATCAGCTAGTGAGAAGAATATACAACCACATAAACAACCTCTAAATGGCATCCAAATTGTAACAAACTCATTCTGGTATGGTAGAAATTGACCCAGAATACCAACAGACCAACCAGCAGCAATATATTAAGTAACTCGATAACTGTGTTTGAGCTCCTCCAAGTACCACACACAAACACTTTATAATTCGGCTCAGATCAGGAAGATGAACTGTGGAACCAATTAAAAATTCAATTCATATACCATGAATAACTCAATGTTTCACCACACACTAAATTTGTTCTGTTCATGCATATTCTTCGTCTCCATTTGATCTAGTTTCAACCTTCAAATTTTGAATCCCTGAGATGAAAGGCACAGATTTGCTAGGGCCTTTTCTCTTCCACAAAGAATTGAGGCCACCTCAGATCAGGAAGATGAGTTCAACGAGGCGAGCTGTAGTTTTGAATCGGAAATGGGGATTCAGAGAAGCCTTTAGAGATGGAGATTCAGTTACCATTGCATTGTCATTTGGTAAATTATGTAGAGGAAGAAGCCAGATAATCAATTCAGTGCAGAGGTTCAACAAAGTACATAAGAATGCTGATATATATAGCAGTGGCACCCATAAATAAACTTTTTCTTTTTAATCTAAATACACAGTCAACAAATAGAAGTACAGAATTCCTTTCCTTTTGGCCTTCTCTCTCTGCTTCATCTCATCTATCTCTACAATAACTTGCAATAACTCTGTGAATAATGGAATGGAGGTTACGGCTCATCACATTGTCAATTTAGAATAACGAGGGTTATTAACCATCTTCAAGCTCAAAACCCTCCTACTTGAAAATGCCTTGGTGTCAGAAACACACCAAAATATGGATAACTTTTCAGAGATTTTAGCAAAGAAACCATGAATTGGGTTATTGCGTAGTGTGGATTTTGTCAGTCATATATATATGGTGAATTGTACCCCAAACATAAACGGAGAATTGGGTTGCCCCAAAAATTATTATAAAACATGTGTACACATAAATTTACATAAAGAGATGAGGCATGGGCAGAAGTACAGGAGTTGTATGCTCCAACCATAGGTCAAGGGATGCTGAAGAAGAAAACTCACAGGGAGTCTGTGACAATTTGAAAAATTTAGGAATGTGATAGTTAGAATTCTTGTTCTGCAACATACCCTCCTAAATTACGAGGGTTCATGTTCGCAACATATCATCGTGAATTTTGGCATATTTCTCATAGTGAATTCTCTCTATGTTGTAAGCAAGGCGTAAGGATTTTCACTCAAGTTAAATGCAATGCATCCGAGGGAAACCCTAGTGACTGCCATTCGTCGCTGCAAATGTCTCTCATGCAAACAACAATGGTCCCAAATTCAAAATTCCCCTTGCCCTGCAAAAGCCCTCGTAAAGGCATCCGTAATCCGAGCCTATCACAATAGAAACTCATTGATATGCTGGAGATATGATAAATTATGTTTCATTCGGGGTTTTTTGAGTTGCTCTGACCAAACTGATAATGGCAATGGATATGATAATCCGCACGGCTCGATCATGGGTTCGAATCACAGTGAGGCGGATAGCGACACCCCCAGTGAGAGAAATAGGATTGTGTGTAAACCAGGATTTGACTAATAAAGATGGTAGTCTCCTCTGATTTCAATAGACAACGTTCACATATATGAGCAACATTCTCGACAAAGTGGGTCGTATGGTAGTCAAAGCAGCAGATACATATGGGAGTTGATGCGTTTTGTATGCAGGTATGGTGCAGCGACAGGAGCTGAAACGTTCAACTCAAAACATTTTATGCGCTATCAGGCTTACCCAGAAACCAATTGACTGTTATTTCGACTCCTCATGCAGCAAAAACGTACACAATGACAGAAGTTATAATTAATGAAATGGCCAAGCGAACAGTGGACATTGCAAAGAAAGAGCGCTAACAATGGCAGAGAATGCCCAAAAATGAGAAAACGTCTTTCTGACAGAGCCCAAATTAGTGGAGCGTTAAGATTCTTATGGACAGGTGTACAATGAGGAATAGAATGCTCAGTTATGATAATTAGATAGGGCAGAGCTGCATGCAATAGAGACCATCGCTATTCGCTATTCAAGGAGACAAAGAATTGACAACGCTGAGTAAATGTCAGGGTTAGCAGGGAATTTCATGATAGAAGACCTAATGCATAAATGGTGAGATAGAAGACTATGCAATTAGAGGTTGAGAAACCCATGTAAAAGGCCACACAGCATGGCTCTGATACCATGTTAAAAACACATGGACAGCAAGAGAGATATGAAAGATAAATCATGCAGTACAATTTTTATTAACAATTGATATACATTTATAGTAGATGTGGTGACCGTTGGGTTTCACATCCCAAGGTCCCTTGGACTCCTTTTGTCCATTCGGCTTCCACACTAACTCATTGAGGATTAGGTGTCCAACAACTTCTCTTTCCATCAGTGTCTGGTTGGGTTAAAAAAGTTTTCACGGCACTGTTAGGAACATATGCGGTAATAGGAGAATGTAGGACATACATCCTAAATGATTTCAAGGCTTGAATAAGGGCATAGGCTTGCTTCTCAATTATGTCATACTTAACCTCGGCATCTCTCATAACCTTACTGAAAAATGCTATTGGTTGGTCGTGGGAATATTCATTCTTTTGTAGTAGAACAACAGCAAGGGTTGTTTCTGAGGCAAAGGAAAAGATATTGAATGGTTTAGTGTAATTAGGGCTGGCCAAGGTGGGAGCTTCAAAGATAGCTTTCTTGATCTAATCAAAGGCATGCTTGGAAGAGATAGTCCATTTAACTTCATGATCTTTTTAAAGCATGTCAGTTATATCTTTTACAATCTCAACATAATTTGGAATGAATCTCCTTAAAAGATTAATCTTGCCTAAAAAAGCTTGAATCTCCTTCTTGTTTCTAGGTAAGGTTAATGTTTCAATGGCAGACACACGCTTGGGATCAATCACCACTCCTTTTGAAATTATATGGCCCAGCAGGTTTCCTTCTTTCATAGCAAACAAAGACTTTTTAGGATTCAATGGTATCTGAATTTTCTAAACCTGTCAAAAACCTTCATCAAGTGCTTTAGATGTTTTTGATCAGATTTAGAAAAAACAGTTATGTCATCAAGATAAATGACCACAAATTTATTTACTTGACCCACAAAAGCTATGTCCATAGATATCTTAAATGTTGCTCCAACATTGGATAAGCCAAATGGCATTCTAGCATACATAAATGTACTACTGAATCAACATTTACCCTGACACCATTTGAAGTAACTGATTCACTTTGGGCAAAGGATAGTTATCCTTTAATGATGCTTTTTTCAAATTTCTAAAGTCCACACAGAGTCTAATTTCTCCATTCTTCTTTCTAACATGAATTAAATTTGCAACCCAATTAGAATATCTAAGAGGGAGAATGATTTGGGCATCTAGCATTATCTTAATTTCCTTTTCTACAGTTGGTAGAAGAACTAGATTGATCCTCCTAAGTTTATGTTGATAAGGAACTGCTTCTGGCTTTAAAGAAATTGTATTTGTATTAATGAAGTATCATAGGTTTTTATATCAGCATAGGTCCATGCAAAAACACCCTTATAATTTTGAAGTAACTTAAGATATTGAGCTTTGATCTTAGGATCTAGAGATGCAAAGATTTTTATGTTTTTAATATCATCATTTGTTCCAATATTAATTTCTTCTATGTCATCTTGTGAAGAAATGGACTAAGGGTTTCAGAGGACATCATTTTGATAAAACAATTTTTATAAAGGGATTAGGCCTTTGGGAATTGGAGTCTCCTTAGGAGGTCTTCCAGGGCCGGGTCTATGCCTAAGATCATATCTCTTGTTCAACTCTACAATTAAAAATTCAGAGAAGGCATGGTATTTAGAAACATATGAGGATTCTTGATCTTCTTGAACCTGATTTTGTTGTGAGAGAGGAATAATAATTGTTTGATTAGAAGAAGTATCCATTTTATTGATATCTTCAGTAATAGTCATAGTATTTTCATCGGGTTGTTGGTCATCTATCAATAAAGGAGTGGGAACCTACTGATCATTACTAGAGGTCTCTGAAGAATTTGTAATTGTGGATTTCTGATATACTGACCTTGATTTTGATTTTGGGGTCTAGTAACTGTTTATTGATCTATCCTAGGTTGAGTCTCAATCTTCGAAATTATATTAGATATATTTCTAAGAAAAGTTATTTCATCTATTTTAGAATCTTTTGTTTTAGTCCTAGAAGAACTAGAGGAACCAGAGGCTTCTTGAATAGATTTGAGTTTTCTTTGGGCCTTTTCCTCTTTAGCTTTCAAGGAAGTCAAAGCAACCCTATTTTCTTCCACCTCTATAGAATGTGTTGCATATCTTCAAGAGTTCTTGAAGTTCTCTCTCTTAGAATTACAGCAAAATCATCATCAAAGGGTTTAGAAAACCTAGATTTAGTTGTTGCTATAGGGGGTTTACAATTAGGGGGCATCTTATGATAAATTTTATTGAACCTTTTGATAAAATTTGATACAGGTTCACCAAAGTTTATTTTAAGTTCTTCAAACTAAGTCATAAAGTAATGAGGATCTTTCTTTACACCCCATTAGTTTTTAAATATGTTTGTAATCTCTTCCCAATTTCTAATGGAATTCACAGGTAACTGCCTAAACCAGATTCTTACATTTCCTTCAAGTGACCATACAATCAATCTCACGTAAACATTTTCTTGTTCGATATTCATGTTGTCTGCAAAGTCTAGAAAAGCTTGAAGATGGTCCTCAGTTGTGGGACCAATTTATCCATTATACCTGGGAAAGAATATCAAGTACCCAGTTGGGAATGCATCGAGGTTAGCAAGTAAGACTAAAGTTGCATATCTAGCATGTATAATAGGTAGGAATGCCACAGTAGAAGGTGGTGCATGAGGTATTTTTGTGGATGAAGAATAAGATGATGAAGAAGAAGAAGATGATGAAGAAGCGGTAGAAAAAGGTGATTGAGGGGGTGTGTGACTATGTGGAGGTAAAGAAGGATGGGATCTCTTGAATAACTTTAAAGGAGTCTTAAGAACTAACTTTGGGACCTGTGAATGAATAACCTCTTTTGTTTCAAAGAGTGGATTTGAATATACAAAGATGGTCTCTTCAGGTTGTTCAAAAGTAGAAGCTTCAGGTCATTCAGAAGTGGAAGGAAATGAATAAGTGGTATGGGATATGAAATCTATGGGTTTGTATTCAGGTAAATGAACACCCAAGTTAGACTCAATTTTAGGTGATCTTGGTGGTAGAGGAGGTTCTAGATTCTTTTCAAAAGAATGAATGAGGAAAGCTCAATCTAAATCAATTCCCCTATCTAATAGTTCAGAAACCCTAGGAGGTATTTGTGTCAAATCAGGATCGGATGAAATATTACTAGAAGGATCAAATGATACTAACTCTTCAGACTGCAAGGATGAAGAGAAAGAAGAAGATGGTTGATGTCTCCTTTTAGAATTGGCTTTTCTCAGAAGTTTTTCAGGATCTAACAGAGGATTAACTAAGTCAGATTCTGAATGAGATCTGGTATGATTAAAAGGTGCCAGATTGGGCTAGTGGAGTCACCAGGTGAAGTATTTTAACCTTTATAGACCTTTAATCACCTTAAAGGAATAGAATGAATATCGTTGCCCTAGGAAAACTTAATGGAATTCGAATCCTCGGTAGCAGCACCAGATTAATGTTGTACTTTTAAGTTGATAATGGTCAGCTATCAAGCCAGAGTTGTTGGGTGTGGAGCATGATTGTTCAGAGGTCTTTGTTTCAGCCAGATGTATACCCTAGGAAGTTTGTACACCCCCTCCACATTGGGAGGGTCAGGGGGACTTGTCCCCGCTGCGGGGGCCGGGGGCTG